>CAUYQG010234127.1:0-19159 GCA_963574415.1 Tarsius wallacei | reverse complement strand
TGTGTATATATTTTTAGAGAATAACAAATTCCATTCACATCATTACATCAAATAAAACATGTAATATTGAGAAGTTCCCAAACTAAAAACCTGATTTTAAAAAAAACCTTCTTGTTTAATGTTATAGTCAACAAAGAAAGGCCTGTACACCTAGGAGAAATGAAGTGATAAAGTTATGATTTAATATCAGCAAGCCAATCATTTCAATTCTGAGATTTTATAATAGATGATGAAATTTCTTTGTTCTTTGAAATAGGTTACTAATTATTTTATTTTTAAATTCCATGCTTATCCATTTAAAAAGTTGTAAGGTGAAGGTTTCCATAAATTTTATGCCACAAAGCAAAGACTGAAACTATGTAAACAGAGGACTGAGACCCCCGCGGTGCTATCTAAATTTATGTGTGATATTGCTTTAAGTAGCGATGCAGGTAGAAGTAAGATAACCTATGTCTTGTCTTCAGGTTTTTGGTTATGTTGCAATTTCTCTCTCATTGTCTATTTTAAAATAATTGAAAATTAGATCTGGTTCAGGGAAAGGAGTCTCTCCTAATTTGAACAAATAGTTTTCTCCAAATTTTTTGGTCAAATTCCAAGAATCCTAAATAGCCAGTAGAGAGTTATACACCTGTACATTCAATATTTTCCCCACATGTCTGATTCATTGGGTTCATTTTTTATTATCTCAATTATTTAACAAATATTTTAGCACCAGCTGATCATGTATGCATCTAGTAATGAAAGGATCAATAAGACAGACACTGTTCCTGCCTTCTGGAACTTCAAGTCTGGTCGAGGAAACAGAAAAAGGGAGCAAGACATTTTTAAAACAGGGAAATACTGTAATGGTATTAAGTCCAGTTCTCAATTCCTAAAAGTAAACCAGATTTCTGCAACAAGTTTTTATTCTTACTATTTTAGTTGACTAGGTCATTTTCTCCCAGAAATACAATTCTTCAGTAATCCCTTAGTTGATGCTTTAAAAAAGAGACTGAGAAATGTTAAAATTTTGAAAAATCATTTATGAGTTATCTTGTGCTTAGGGAGACTGTGGGGAGCAGTGGTCAGGAAAAAATCTCTGGAGAGCTCTTGAAAGGGTTGCAGTTAATGTGAAACTGTAAAGACATCTCTAATAGGATTCCAAACCCCAAGGACAGACAGAACAGAGGACCTAAATACCCAGAGCTCTCTCTTCTTCTATTTTAATGCAAGAGAATTCAGGGTGAGCACATTTCTGAGGGAAGAATGGAGATTAGTTATTCTATACCTTCCCCAGCAATTTTCTTTCTAGTCAAGTAAGTTTCTTGCTAAAGGGAAGAATCGGGCACTCGGTTTCCCAAAAGCCTTTTGTGACAAATGACAGCTATATTAACCTGGTGGAGAGGTGTGCTGGGATAGAGAATGATTGCATCGACATTACATTGGATTCTGATATCATTCACTTTAGGCAACTCAGGGCTGCCTCCTTTGAAATCTTTGTGGGCAAATGCATCAGAAGACTTTTTAAATTTATTTTTATTTCCTTTCTGATTAAGTAGTCTATGACTAGGTCATGATTAACCACTGTTGTAGCTACCTCTTTTCCAAATTAAAGGGAAAGAATGAGTTAAAGTGTATCCCATGCTATAGACAACTTATTAAAAGTAACACCTCACCACAGAAAATACAGCATTGATTTACGAATCCTTCCATTAGGCAAAGAATCATTTGCCTAAAAGACTCTTTCAGCTCATGCATATTTTTTCCCACTAGCATCTGTAATGATATTCAGTCTAGCACATTCATAGACTTCTGAAAACCTTGCTTTCAATGTCCATGTGATTATAATTAATTGATGAAATTGCTTTGTTATAAGCTGTCAGTCTTTATAAGACATAGTATGTCGGATCAATATTAGATTTCTATTGACAGAATGATGTTAACTTCATAAAGGTGTATCCTCTATCTCTCCTCCAGGAGTTTTCAAAGTTATTTCGACTGCTTCAAATCATTAGAAGTCTGACTGGTCTGCATTTTTTTTTCATACTCAGACCTACAAATGCACCAGAAATCATAGTTGGAAACATACATGTTTATGTGATACTACTGTATTTTTGTCCAATTTTAAAATAAGTATTTATTAAAATAATCCAGTAAATTTTGATGATTTTCAGTTAATCTATACAACCTTCAGATGTCAAAATGAAATCTTTGCATGAACTCAAATAATTGTTCAAACTTTATATTCTCTCAGTAAAATCACACTCAGAGGAACATGGCTTGACCAAGAAGCGGAAAGGAAGAGAGAAAAAGAAGATGGGTGTAGTTTGGCATACTAATGGACAAGGATATTAATTCTAATAGGATTGTATGGACAAACATACCCTTTTGAAACAATTTTGGGGTAGGATGGTAAATTTGCATTATTCTGGCAACAAGATTTTGGATGATTTTGACTGATGGCTTAATCTGGGGGTCATGAATGTGAAATGCCTTGCATAACTGTTCTAAGTAAAACTTAGAGATTTCGTTCAGATAGGCTATAAGTAACCTCGTTAGGGTCAGTCCAAGATTTCAGTGGCATTTATCAACTTTTTTTCCTGAAACCTCAGCTTTTCATTCCTAAAGATGTTAAAAGCTTATCTGATTAAATAATATTTGTGCATGGGCATCACATATATATTTTCATAGTTGCATTTGGAAACAATACTTGGATTTCTTATCATCCATGAAAACCTCTGTAGGGAAGATTTCTAGGCTGGTCCTTAAAGACACACTTAAGAGGCGGCCAACAATACCGACTACCTGAGGAGTGACTCAAAAACAATTCTTAATTATGAAGAAACAAAGTCATTGCTTTTGAGTTTCTTATATTCTAAATACCAAAGACAAAAACATTATGATATTTAACATGCTACTATAAAGCACTTTAAGTGCCTCACTCCAGTATCTTAAATCACAATATAGTAATCTTATGATGAAATTAGCAGTTTCATGTCAAGATCGCGCTTAATTTAAAATTAGCAATTTCACATGATTCATATCAAATTTACAATACGTTTTCTTATAACACCTTATCTATACATAATACATTCTATTTCTTTTAGTTCTATTTATTTGCAGAAGTTCATCCACTTCATCTATTCACAAAATACTCAAAACTAACCACCCAAGGAAACTCTCTGTAATATCTTTAATTCCCTCTTTGCTCTTGATAAACAAACAAGATGAAAGAGAAAAAAAAAAAACTGAACCAAATCCTATAACAGAACGATAAATGCTTGTCTCTTGAAGGCACTACCTTAGTGCCTGGTTCTCAAAAAATAAAAAATAAATAAATACTTATGCAGCCGTGATGGGAATTTTCAGGACATCTTTTATGCATGAGTAGAAATGTTCAGTGCACTAAGCTCTAAAAAAAAAAAGAAAAGAAAAACGAAAAATTGAAGATGTATATGAATATACAGTTGTTTAAAATATAAGGTAGGGAGTTGGGATGGAGAAGAGGGCCAAATGAAAGTGAAGTCAAGATTACAGCTGGCAGTCAAAAACACATTATCCTGAAAAAGAGCCAGTGACCTCTGTGCTGTAATGTCCCACTTCTCTCTATGCCCTGCTGGTGCCTCTGTCTGCGGCATATGTGCCCAGTGAGCTACATTTATTACCCCAGGAGAGCAAAAGGCACAGGCCTCCATTCTTCATCGATCAGACCCCGTAGTGACTGAATATTGGAAGATGGGTAAGACCTTTCACAGATGAGCCAATGAAATCCAGATTTCTGGCGCTACCATCAAAGGAAGATTGGAAGAGAGGAGAGAGAATTTTATTTTTTTGCAAAGCACAGTAATGGCGGCTACAGCAAATCTCTTTCAAATAATGAGTTCCACACGGCCAAGTAATGGCTTGTCAAGGTCAGAGATGAGTTGTGGCCACTACAAACTACAGCTTTGAGTTCTGGGATTTTTTCAATCTTGAATCCATACACAGGATTAAGCATTTCATCATCCAGAAACACGAGGAACTTTTAGGATTGAATACAAGCCAGGAAGAGCAGCACAAGAAAACACACACACACACTCACACAGACATATATACGTAATATAGACACACATGTAATATGTAATATATATGTAGTTGGGGTCTCCCTCAGGCTGGAGTGGAGTGCCACAATCATGACTCACCACAGATTCAAAACTGAATAGCTGGGACTGCAGGTATACACCATCATACCCAGCTAATTTTTTGACCTTTTGTCGAGACAAGGTCTCATCAAATTGCTCATGCTGATCTCAATCTCCTGGACTGAAGCCATCCTCTTGCTTTGGCCTCCCAAAGTTTGGAGATTATAGGCGTGAGCCACTATGCCCAGCTAAGCACAAATGTTAAAACACTGAGTGTTAGAACTGAACAGAACCTTCAAGTGCCATTTTACTTAACAGATGAAACAGTTCTATGGAAGCTGAGAGCAATGATTATTTGTTTTGCATCAACAAAGCACCAGAAATTTGGCATAGCCGATGGAGGCTATTGGAAAGCTGTGAGGTCATTTGAACAGAAGCCATCATTGAAGATAATGGGGCTGTCCAAATATAAAGTAGGTATAATAAGACCATAAATTACTATGAATCGGGATAAAACTATAATATTATATTGGGAGAGACTGGTGTTTCTTCTTGATAATATTTATGCCAAAGAGAAGAAACACTATTATTAAGGTCAATCCTCTTGAATGCCTACAGTAGGCTGCCTTTTGCATAGCACAATTTGAAGAACACGAACAGATACATGTCTCAAAAATATCTACTCTCCTTGTTGGCCAAGTCACGCTAATGTCAACAAGAGATTCACTCTATTATATATTAACAAATCACCTGCAGAATATCTCTATTAAAATGAGTTTGCGTTCTTTCATAAATACCAGATAATGTAAGATTAGCACCCAATACTGCTTCAGCTTGGATTCTTCTACATAATTAGCAAGCTGTCACCAGGCAGAACCAGTGCTCTGAGAGAATGCTTTTTGGACAGATGTTTTGACAAAAAGGAAAACAGCTGAAAAATTTCCTAAACGCAAGGCAACCTATCTGTGGCCTGTGGGGAGCACCGAGTAGTCCCAGATGAGTCTGAGCTCCCATTCAGCCATTTAGCAGTCATCTGACTTCACCATAACTCACTAAAACTCACTTTCTTTATGTGTTATTTGAAGTCAGTAAATCACAACTCTAAGTATTTTTGAGAGGATTTAATAAAGCAACGAGTGATCTAAAGTCACAAGATAATTAGTAGAAATTTCAAAACACTTTTACTATCTCCTTGCTTATGAGGTCATAATTTTGTACTACCAAGAACTCAAAAAAGAACTTTGCTTCCCTTGCCCCCCCAATTTGTCTAACTTGGTTCAGTGTGGTTTACCACTGGATAAAAGACCTGTGATTTATCAAAGTTAAAAGTAAGAACATCTAAGCCAGGCTCGGTGGCTCAGCCTGTAATCCCGCGCTTTGGGAGGCTGAGGTGAGTGGATTGCCAGAGCCCGTGGGTTCGAGACCCGCCTGGGCAACTTGGCGAGACCTCATCTCTACAATAAATCAAAAAACAGCCAGGCATGGTAGCACATGCCTGTAATTCCGGCTACTCGGAAGGCTGAGGCGGAAGGATCACTGGAGCCCAGCAGGTCGAGGCTGCAGTGGCTGGGACTGCACTCCAGTCTGGGTGACAGAGTGAGACTCCAACTCAAAAAAAAAAAAGTAAGAACATCTAACTTACTTTACCCTGCCATCCCTCTTTCCCCAAACTTGGAGCTAATAGTTTTCCTTCAATAGTTGAATATTTCTTTCTAATTAAAATATAAAATGTGATCTTTAGCTAGAGAAGCCCTTGTCCCAAAGAGTTTCTAAAAGTAAAGCAGTTTTACAAATATCCAGGGGTACAATAACTTTACACTCTATTTAGAATATTCTTAAATTTAGCAAAAGTTTCTCTGTGGGTTGATCCTAGAATATTTTTTAGGATGGCTTGAGAGCCCCCAACCTGCTATTAAGAATTTGACATTTCCTTCCTCACAATTAATAATCATCCTCAAAGTGCAAAAGCTGATTGAGTCATTTTGTGTTGTTTTCACCAAAACCAATGTGAAAAGTAGAAGCACAGGAAAAGTTAAGTGATTTGAGAAACGCAGGGATATTTGATCCTAAGGAAAAAGCTCAATTTAAAATTTAATTCTTCTGGACTTTCTGAGAATAGGTGTTGTCACTTATTCCATTCACTGTTAATGTTCTCTTCACATGATCAGTAGAATCACTGCAATGAACCAGCTCTTAGCCAGGTTTCTAGAAACAGTCTGGTTGTGAGACAGTTTGTAGTGGGTCATGCTCAGTTCATACATGTGAAGACATCTTTACTATCAATCACAGAAAGAGAAGGTTTATTATAGGAACAACGTACACAAATTCTGATAGACGCAATTAATCATGTGCAAAGTTTCAGCAAAACGAGTAAAATAATAATTTCCTCTAATTCTCAAATAGGAAGATGCCTGTGGAGAAATGTAGATTATTTGATCTTTAAGAAGCTGTGTAGGCACCAATGATTTCCAAAATTTTCCACTTCATTGTATTTAAATAATATTCCATTCTTTTAAAATGGATTTGTGAATATTTATCAAGGCTAAAAATGCTCAAAACTATGAATTCAGAATATAACTTGCTTCTCCACTGAATGTTAGAAGCTGGCAATTTTAATCCTCAGTTTATTTACAAGTGCTTCCTTACAATTAAGAAACGTTTATAGCTGGGCTTGGTGGCTCAGCCTGTAATCCCACGCCTTGGGAGGCTGAGGTAAGTGGATTGCCTGAGCCCGCGGGTTCGAGTCCCGTCTGGGCAACTTGGCGAGACCTCATCTCTACAATAAATAAAAAAATTAGCCGGGTATGGTAGCACACGCCTGTAGTTCCAGCTACTTGGAAGGCTGAGGCGGAAGGCTCGCCGGAGCCCAGCAGGTAGAGGCTGCGGTGGCCAGGAGCGGCCACTGCACTCCAGTCTGGGCGACGGAGTGAGACTCCAACTCAAAAAAAAAGAAACAGTTATTAATTATTGTAAATGAAGCCAATACTTGGTAAGTGAAAACAACTATATTGCTGACTCAGTCTCCCAAATCATATTTTTATCTCATTGTTTTTTTTAAGTGTCTGCACTTAGAGAAACCTTTCTAAAAGTTCAGTCCAAGATCAACTAGTGTGATTTAAAAACTCAAGAGAGAGAGAGAAAAAAAGTCATCTTCAGTACAGTGTACAGAAATAGTAATTCCTTTTTAAATGGCACCTTCTACTTAATAAATCATCTTTACAGAGGTTTGAAAATAAATTTAATCTGTAATTCGTCAGAAATATTTAACTCCTTTTAAGAAATGCTGTTATAATTATAATAGCTTGGGCATTCATTTAAATTCACAATTGGTCCTGTTCTCCTTCTTTACAATTTGACTTGTTTTAAGGGGGAAAAAAATCAATTTTTTTTATCTGTCTCTTGTGGGAGATGAGATTATTCATGTTAGTTATTTATGAATTCATACTCTGGACCTTTCCTCTACAGAGTAGACAGTCTTTTACAAGTAATATTTTCAAATTTTAATCAACTATAACTTCTAACAATACTCTGAGGAGCTTCATCTGTACCTTATTTTTTATTCAGCCTTACACTTTCTCTCCTTGGCAACCTGGAGAATAGAAATAGGAAAGTTGGAGGAGTTCTTTCTGCTCCTGGAAGCCTATGAGGTAGAGCAGAGCAGCAAATCTTAGATGAGTACGTACCATGAAGAGGATAAGAGAATGAGTCAGGCTAGAGGGGAGATGGCAAGAGCTATGCATAAGAGAAATAGTGATGATTCGTGTTCCTCGATACTATAGACTGACCTCACCAACATACATACTTGTCCAATCACCACGTGGTGTATGTGGAGGGAAAAGGACCCATGATGGTGCACACAAAAGAGTCAAGAAATTCATCGCATCCATTTAGAAACCGAAGCAGTAATATTTTCTTGAGTGTGAAAGAATTTCACTCCCTATTGTTTCAATGTCCTCCTTTCTTCTTGCTCATGAGAAATATCTGACAAAATTCCTTATACTTCATAAGTGCTAGTTTTGTTCTCTCTCCCCTCTTTGCTTAACTGGTTTTTAATGAACATCTAGCATGTGCTTAGCATTGAGCCTGATGAATATGAAGATGAATAAGACAGAGTCCTTGCTCTTGAAGAGATTTAGTCTATAAAGGAAGATGGGCATTTGAATAGGTGATCTGCAGGTACCATGAAGTCCATAGTAGGACTTCCTTTTACCCAGACATGTAAAAAAGCTTAAAGATGAGATAATAGGTTGTATGAGCACTCAACGTAGGGAACACAGAGGAACACAGAGGAGAAAAATTGTAGACACCCTCAAGATACAGCATGATATGTACAAAAAAATGCACACAAGCCCATTGCCGTGACCTAATCAGGGTATTCAGAAATGCAATTTGAGAGTATTGAAGAGAGAAGGGAAGGGAAATTATGAGAATCCAGTGGAGGGTTTTCAGTAGCTGTCACTGAGGCCAGAACTGCCTTTCATTTAATGTGAATACGTTATGTCTGATACCAGAGTCTCTGTTCTCAACCACTAAACCCCCCTAGATATATGTAATTAAAATATCATGCGTTAATTGCTAAGATAGAGGAAATAAAGTTTTCTGTGCTCCCTTACAGAGACGTACACACCACAACACTGCCTAGTCAGTGATGAGTTTCTGAACGAGATGCTTGCTCAATTGAGACTTGAAGTAAGGTAAAGTGTGGGGAGAAGGAAAGATCCATTTTCAGGTGCAGGGGCAAAACAAAACATTTTTCTGGGAGCCAGGAAAACAGCAAAATCAAGGTAGGGAGAGATAAGGATTAAGAAAAATTGGATCATGGAACTCTTGCAAATCACACTAGGAGTTAGGATTTTAAATCATTTCATTGGTAAGCCAATGAAATGATTTAAACAACACAAAGACATGAACATTTTTGTATAGTAGAGACATATATCTGGCTGTATTTTAAGAAATTGACTGAAAGTAAAACTGCAGGCAAGAAAAATAAAGTCGTTTCTTCAGTCAAGTGGAGAGATGATGGGGATATAAACTACATTAAGAACAGTGAGGCTGACGAGTGAGCCACTTTCAGAGATATTTAGGAGATCAAAACACAGGAGTTAGTTGATAAAACACATTTGAAAGGGGGAGAAAATGAAGCTGAAGACTTTTCCATCCACTCAACATTTATTGGACATCTACTATGTCCTACCCAAGGCTTGCTAGGGCCTGTGAATAGAATTGTGAAGAAGGTCCCTGTTCTTATACAGTTTCTGCTCTAGTGGAAGATTGACTTGGTGGGAGGCAAATAACAAATCCATAAACAAATCAGTGAATTAGATTATTTCAGATGGCTATGGATAAAATGAGTAGCATAATGATGTCGTAAATAACAGGGAAAGTTGTAGATCCTTCTTAGACAGGGTAGGTCAAACGTGTTTCTGACAACTGGACACGAGTCAAGATTTGAATGATGTGAATAAGAGTGCTATGCAAGTCATTAGAAGAGTGTTCTGGGGTCAAGAAAGGCTTATGCAAAAGTCCTGAGGTCAGAAAGAGCATGACCTACTCAAAAGTGAGAATAAAGACACATTAGAAACTTAGTTTGGAGCATGTTATATTTGGAAGTTCTGTCATAGGTACATGTGCGTTTCAGCAGACATGTGAGGACAGAAGATAATAATATTCACGAGCTCATAAACGGCAATTGTACAAAAGCCCAAGTTTGTGCAGTTTGAGAAGGCAATGGGGCTGTTAGTCTATATGTATTTACAGATGGTCTGTAATGAGGAACAATCAATTGAAGGAAAGAGCAGTGGACAAGGGACTAAGAAAGGAGAATGAGATACTGTTGCCAGATGTGTGAGGGGAGACTCAGGGGATGATGCTGCCATACATAATAAGGCAAGAGAACACCGTAAAAAGGAACAAAGTACAGTAGAATGGAGGTTATACTATGAAAAAAGAATAAATAACTACGTTTGGAGGCTTCTGCTACATGTAACTATGGAGAGGACAATCAGTGAACTGTGTGGAGAAGATAATTTGAGACTGACATTGACCATATGGAGGCTCATTACAAGGCTTTTATGATATGTGAAGAAAACAGTCATGGTATCCACTAAAGAGCCTGCATGACTTGAGTTAAACCATGGCAATAGTGTGGGGTCAGGAGAATGCCTCCATGAAACCCTTAGGATGTAAAAGCAGCATGTCCTATTCATTGACAAGATGTGGGATAGTGAGAGATTAGCATTCTAAGAAGAAAAGTTGTTACTTTTTTAACCTGGAGAACTGGGAAAATGTCTGTGCCACCGACAGAGCACAGATGCTGTTGGGAGAACAGGGGGACACGTAAAGATCCCCAAATGGGGCAAGAAAATATTGATTTCACTTCTGGACAGATGAGTCTGAGGTTTACTTATTTAAATGTATCAGCCTGGCAGGAAGATGGACATGCCAATCTAAAGTACACTTGAGAAGCCAGAACCAGAGACATACATTTGAGAACAATCCACATATACTAAGTAATTGAACCATAAGGTTGATAAAAGTGCTTGGGGAGGATCTCCAAAATCCTATTATAAGATGTAGTCAATGAGGTAAAGTTTTTTTTTACTTGAGGGAACTTCTGGTTTCCAGTAGGCACGTAAGAGGCTTGGAAGTCATCGTTACATCTAGATGACAAGTAAAAAGCTGAACAAATTGAACGATTAACAGCTCTTCTTAGAACTGTCAGAAAAGAGAGGTCACAGGGCAAACAACCGACCCAAAATTTGAGACAAACAGGCAGTTGCAGAGAGTCACAGCTTACCGCCACTGAAACCTACACAAAGAAACGTCTGTGGGAATCAAGCCTAAGCTTTAACTGACAAGTTGCTGGAGGCTTCCTGTGGACAAGTCTGAGCGTCAAAGACTCCACAAGAGCCTAGTTACAGATGGGCCTCACGATGGTGTGACTTTTACCTCCATGAGCTCTACAAGGTTCTCACAATGAAGACCGGAGAAAAATGCTCTGGAGGGAAAAGAGGGGGGGAAATAACTATTCAAGGATATTCCAGAGCATTCTGTTTTTCTTAACAAGGCCTGCCCTCAAAAGAAACTATTTTACCAGAGCTTAAACTATTGAAGTTTTGATTTATTTTTAATTTATTTTTATGTATTTATTTTTATTTTAAAGATGCGGGGTACCATTAAGGGTTAGGTATACAAATGTTCATTACGCAGGTACTCTTGTTGATGAGGTATGCCCCTCCTTCCCCTGGAAGTTTCCCTCAATGGCCAATCCCACCCCCCAACTACTGAAGTTTTAACCAGAGTCTAACTGACTTGGGAGAAGGAAAATACCCAGCCCCAGCCCCTGGAGACTTCCACATGGGAGAAAAAAGATAACCAACTCAAGCCACTCTATCTTATCTAAAGGGTGTGTGCAGGGGAGGGGAACTGAGAAACATTTGTGGAGTCCAGGGACACAGGCTCCCTAAAAAATTGAAACCCTAATCACAAGACTGTAGAATATCCCATCCCACACACACACACACCTTCCCACCACATCACAAAAGGCCTATTCACCAGAGATCCTTCGATCCCATCCATCATATTAGTTTTCAACACCACCAGCAACAAAATCACAAGGTTTAATAAAAGGAGGGGAAAAAAAAGTCTGAAGAGATAGACCAAGCATCAGGGTTAGAATCAGATATGCCCTGGATGTCAGAATGATCAGATTGTGAATTAAAAATAATCAGCCTAAAGATTCTAATGGAAAAGTAGATAGCATGCAGGAACAGATGGGTAATATAAGCAGAGAGATAAAAGTTCTAAACCAGAATCCAAAACATTAAGAGAATGATAGAGATACAAGGAAAAGACCGTGCGCAGGCCTTTCTCACTGCTCTGTGGGTTCTTGGCTTCAAAACCTCTTCGGGGTTAATCGAGGAGCCGCATCAGTTGTGGTGGTGAAGAAGGAATTCATAGCAATTGTGCAAAATCTGATCCCTCTGACCAGAATGGAAAGCACTGTGTCTGAGCACCTCCTGTCCTGCTCCACCTGCTGTGGGCCTTCATGAGGCTTTGCTATCTGGAAAATTGATGAGAGGGAGGCATTGAGTACAAGAGCTCTACCCGGTGAAGCATTTCATAACTGCTGCTTCCACACTGTCCAGGCATATTACACCATCAATTGTGCGAGGTCCCACTTATTGGTGCTAATTGCTGCAGAGAGAATGATGCTGACCACGGCAGAGCAGCTACTAAACCAAGGAAGGTAAGGCCAGGAGCACTTCATGGTTTATTGGGACCGTCGGGAAATTCTTTGAAGAGAATCAATTTCCCGGTAACTAGCAGCCTGATACCAGCAAAAGGCTCTCAGGTTTTTAACAGTAAATAAAGGTCTCCTGAGGAAGAATCGTTAATTCCTCACTGAAACGTGCCCTTTACAGTAAGTTATTTATAATATGCTACTGCTCGTCCTCGCTACACCCTCCTTGGCTCACAAATGAATTTCCAAGGCTGGATACCCTATAATCCCAAAGATTTAAAGATATTCTTAATCCCATGCTTATTTTTAATAAAGGGCCCTATGAGAGCATTCACAAGACACCGAAAGCAAGTCTTTGTTCTCTTTTGTTGTTGTTGTTCTGTTTTAAGTGGATATGTTTGCATGAGTTTCATCATGAAAGGGATTCATGAAAAAAAACTAAATTCTGTGATCAGTGACATTGCTCTCTTTGGCTGGAATTTCTGGGAAAGAGAAAAGGATTTTAAATGAATCAAGTTTTATGTTACTTGTTAGTGTAACATTTCCTTTAATCTAATGGCTCTTGATGTTTTGGAGTCAGAGACTCCTCTGAGAATCTGCTGAATGCCCCAGAATCTCTCTTGACAAAATGCACAAAGACAAATATACACACATTTGCGTGAGATGTCACCCAGCCGTCGATGGGTGCCTTAGAAGTTCAAGGTCTTCAGGTCCAAAGACTCCCTGCTATAAGGGGTAGATCAGGTGTTTTCTTTTTTTACAAATAGTGTCTTTAGTGCTTCCCCATCCAGTGGTGAGGAATTAATTCCTCCACTCCCCAAGGGATGGTGGACATGTCCTACAAGGCATTCCACTCATGAATTCCTTTACCAGTGGCCATGTAGGTGAATATGGTTAATTTATTTTGTTAGCTGATATAGCTCTCTCCTCCATGTTCTTTTATCTTTTCAGAACATTACTACTCCTGCAGTTCAACAGCCATCTAAAGCCACCCCAAATATCTGCCAGCTGGCCCAGGGAATGATGCTCTCTGATTTCCATGCCTCCTCTTCTCCTATGAATCTATCTTCTGCTTAGTCCCTTTTTTTTATGAGTCTCTTTTTCATGAGTTAGCTTCTCCCTAAGGTTGCCTCTCAGATTGGCTAGTAATGCACATGGAAGGGTACAAGGACAGATGCCAACATGCCTTGCATCCAAGTCAGGTTCCAGGAATCCTAAAACCTGCTTGTACTTCGACATCCTGGATGCCGGAGATTTATAACACCAGTGGAAGCAAACTGCCCTTTACCAGGTACTTGCAAAAACACTCTCCTCTCTGCTACAAACTTGAAGGTAAAGAAAATAAAACACATCAACATATAAAGACTAAAAGCACTATAGACATCCTTTGTAAAGAAGGAAGCAACTGATTCACCCCTTATTCCTACTGTACGTGGAAACCCCATTTGGCTCTGAGAAGAATAGCCCAGAGGGATGATGATATTTTTCCTTCCAAATTTTTAGAAGGAGCATAAATCTGAACTACCCCTCATTTTACTTTTCCTCCCCATTCCTTTGGAGACAGCCAGAACAAAGGGAAGGCCTCATTAGATATCATTACATTCCCTGACGTGAATTGAAAGCCTGGCTTTCTTGAGGCTATGTGAGATGATTATATAACAAGCCAAAAAATGCATTTTTCATATTAAGAACAAAGCTTACACTTCTGAACATAGTTTTGCTGTTAGTCCTAGTGAAAAGAAGCTTAAGGTATCCGAGATAAGAAAAGTTTGCACCCCACAGGAAAAAATTTCTTCTGGCCACTGTAGGTTGAGACGCTGGAGCATGAAAGAGAGAAAGGCATGAAGTAAGACTTTACAATCATTTCTCTCCTCTGAATAGAATCTCAATAGAGAGATTTCCATAGGATTCGTTTGAAACATTTGAGAAAGAGTGAAGATCCTAAATAGAAAGATTGTGTCTTACTTCCTTGGACACAGTCTATAATATCCCTTGTCTTCTGGGAGACCAAGGAATATCCCATGCCTTTTTAAAGCCCCATTGTCAGCATGGCCTTGAAGTACACCTGTTTGAAATGTTTTCTAGGATATTTCCAGACATCGCAGAGAGGGTATGGTGTCCAATGTTGAGGATGTTAATTGGTCGCCAAGTGTAGCAACAAAAAGACTTCATTGTAAATGGCCAGAGATGGACCACATAAGCCCATAATTGAATAGAGGTTGTAGAGGGATCAGCAGCACTAACTGGGACAAGATGCGAGCTGAACCCACACAGGAGAGTTGGCCCTTGACCAAAATGAGAAAGCCAACTGTGAATTACAACATCTTGGGACAAAAGCAGCCCCCTCCCCTATCACCCTCTACCCATCAACCCATATCATCATATTCTGCAGATTTCTTTTTGCAGCTAGATGAAATGTGGGAAGAATTAAAACATGGACGAGACCTACAAAACTGAGTAATTAATTCAAGGTGATTAAATTTAATATAAGGGAGACTGAGACACATTTGATGGGCAAGCCTGGACATCTTCAGCAAGAATGGAGGAGAACAAGATGAGATTAGCTACAAAAAATAAAGTTATGTATTTATATATCAGTTGTGCAAATCAGTAAATTTTGAGTCCAATTTACTTGTAGTGTCAAAAACAAAAGACAGAACAGATATAGCTTTGTGGAGGAAAGTTACATGGGGAAAGTAACTTGGGGAAAAAGTTACATATATGCAAATATATGTAAATTTACTCAATACTTTAACTCACATAAAGTCATTCAATATACTTCATTTACCTTTAGCATTATTGTAGATAATGCTAGTTTGATGGCTGAAATTCTTATGTTGCTGCATAAGAAGACCAAATCTATTTGCTATAACTGTTTACAAGGTATCCAGTTAGTTTAAAGGTATTCATGAGTTTTCATTTTCTAAGGAGAAAGAACAATGTTGATGGTACAGCCATGGCAACCATACAATGCTTAAATATTTCAAAGAATTTACATTTGGTAATGGGGGATGTTCAAAATTATTGGATCTCAAATAAGTTCTGTGATTCCTTGACACTAACTATACAGGTTTTCATTATGCAATTTGTATGTGTAAACTTTTTGAAAAAGCAAAAACTAGAGAAAGTAGTATAACAAAATAGTTCTGTTAAAAAAGATACATTCTTAAAAACATACAAATTGACGTGCTAATATGTGAGGCTAACTAAAAGCATCCCCTTTATTTTTCAGCAGGAGAGTCAATAATTATTAATTTAGCAGTGGTTCAATATAATAAACACTTGAACCTCCCTCTCAAAATCGGTCCAAGTCTGCCAGATAAATACTTAGCACTTCCATTGGTCTATTCCTCCACAGCCTGTATTAAAACATGACTCTGCTGAAATATTGCGTTCTATTTCCTAGTCTGTGGAAAGATCTAGGCATCTTAATGTTTTCCGATTTTTCTCCATTAATGAATACTTCAACAGCTACTTAGGAAAGGTCAATTAAATCTTTCTTTGCCTATGGAAGCCAACCTGGCCGGGTCTGGTCAAGTCTGTTCTGTGATGTTTGCTGGTTATGTCAGGCTGTTTCTCTGCAGAATGTCTGTCAGAACGTCAGGTTGATGAAACCCTTTCCATCTATGCCATCTGGTTGGTACAATATTCCAGTATTCAATCTATAAGCAATACTAGTCACTAAGCGACTTCATGCAACCACATTTGCTGGTCATAGTCTTCATTGCATATTTACACACACACACAACACAGTCCAATTAATTTTTTAAAAACTGTTATACTTTTAAAAAATTCATAATGAGAGACATTTTGGGGGAAGCTCACATTATCATCTCTGGTCATTCCCTACCCTAAAAAAATTATAATAAACCTTTGCTATTATTGATACATTTGTTTAATACTGCCATTCCAAAAGCATTTTATTCTTTATTTTTTTTCCAAAGACATTATAAATCCAAGCACCAAACAAAATTTATTTTGGCTACCATATAATCTTGAACAAAATTAACTCAGTGCTGACTAAAACTTTGAAATTAACTTAAAATAAAAAGTTAATTGTCTTCTGAAGTTTTTATTTCCTAATCACTGAGAATAGCCTGAGGTTTGTTCTTTCCATTAAATATTAATATTTTACACTAACTTTCCCCTTGATTTTGGAATGACTAATAAGTACTCTATATTTTTCTAAAAGTTTGGTCTGAGACCTATATTTTGAGTCCAAAAATTAATGGTTTTGAAAAACAAGTCGACCGTAAAAAACAGGGAAATGTCTTCACCAGGTATTGTCAGCTCAAATTTGAGGATATATATATGATCATGACTGTATAAGAATAAACACACAGAGAGACTGCAGGAATTTTCTCCTGACACCATAATAAGTTGCCAAACATTGAGTAGCTTAGAACAACACAGTTTTATTATCTTATAGTTTTATAAAGTAAATGTACGACACAGGTCTCATTTGGCAAACATCATGATTTTGGCAACACTGCATTGTCTCCTGGAGACTCCAGAGAAGAATGCATTTTCTCGCTTTTGCCAGCTTCTACAGGCTGCCTACATTTCTTGGTGCATGGTCTTCTTTTTCCATCTTCTACAATCATTCTTTAATAGTTGCTGATTCTGAACTCTGAAGTTGAGTTCTGAGTTCTTCCTCTGATTCTGAACTCTGCCTTTCTCTTCCACTTTTACAGATTCTATGATTACAATGAACCCACCTGATTAATCCAGGATAATCTTTCTATGTTAAATTCCCCCATTAGCAACCTTAATTCCACCTTCTGAATATTCTAATTCTCCTTTGTCAGGTAAGGCAGCATAAACACAGGCTCCAAAGGATTAAGATATGCACATCTTTGGAGGACGTTATTTTGCCTACCACAGAAAGTAAAGCGCATAATGTGATTAGCAGCAAAATCTAATTCTGTAGAGCATAAGCAATTCACCAACCTTAGTCAACTTCCTGTATATTTAAGAATCTCTTAATTGGATAGAAATAAAGCCTAAATTAAGAAAGGTAGATAGAAGGACAAGGTTTTTCCTCTTCTAATTTGCACTGTCCCCAAGAAGCCAAAGAGGGCATAAAAAGAAACTGATAAAGAGACAAATATTTGCATAATCACCAGGAGCTGCACATAATTCACAAAGAAGGCACACTTATAGTTCCTAGAAAACAGAATACCTCTTACCTTTTAAATTTGCCTGTGTTTGCAAAGATTCTTCAAATTTCTGGCATGCTTTAATTGACTTTTATATACATACATATATATACACGTATATGTATATATATTTGTATATAATATCAATGCTTCTTAGATACTAGACCATTTACTAATTACTATATAATGAAATGAAAGCTGCCAAGTTAGATATCAGTTGATAGTTTTATCATCCTGATGCTTTGTTAATGTTCTTTCTACCTTTTACAATCCGTTAAGATTTGGTAAGCAAATGGAGAAAAATCATATAATTACACAAAATGGAGACAAGTAGATAATTTTAGAATAAAGATCTTGGCTGTATTACAGCCAAATAACCCAAGGCTGGGTATATTCCTTTTCTCCTTGTCTTACCACTTGGTTTCATAACGTTGACGTCACTGTGTGCTGACTCTTACAGCTTTAACTCTCTCTCTTCCCCTTCCTTTCATGGCACCCACTTTGCTTTGTGTATTTTGAGGGGTATGTTTGATCCTTTAACATATGCAATGTTTTTATTTCCATCAATGATAATGAGCTACAGATTTATTTCGGTTTCTAGCTTGTTTTTACTTAATTCTATTTTTTTTTAATTATAAAGATGTGGGGTACAATTCAGGGTTAGGTATATAAACGCTGACTATGCAGGTACCCTTGTTGATGAGGTTACTTAACACTATTTTTTAAATCCATCTATGTAGGGATTGGCAGTAGTGGGAAACTGCTGGGGAGGGGGGCACACCTCAACAGCAAGGGTACCGGCATAATGAACATTTGTATACCTAACCTGAATTACATCTTTAATAAAGAAGAAAAAAAAATCCATCTGTGTGGCTATATGTTCACATAATTTACTGCTGACAACTGCTTTCTCATACTCCATAGCGTGCATCCATCTCATTTTACTTATTAATTCTCCTGGTCTAGAACACTGAACGGCTTTCAACTACTCTCTACTACATAAAGAACATTCCTGTGGTTAGATACAAGGAGTGGAATAGGGCGGAGAGGTGGCCACAGTGTAATAAGTAGTCTTCGTTTCATCAGGTATTGTGTACCATGCTCACGAGGGATGCTCTTGGACATGCTCCCACCAGCAGAGCACAGTGGTCCTAGTCCTCGGAACCCATGTTTTGCTTATATTTGATCTCTATAGACAGTCATCAAACACCAGAGTCCCATTCAGAAGTGGCAGGAATAACTGCCTCCCTGGCTTTGTAGCACTTTGTCACTTGCTTGTGTCAAGAGGCTCACAACCTTCTGGTAAAATGCAATTCCAACAGCATTGGACCCTCATTATAGGGTCAGTCTGGATCCAAGGGGTCAGGCAGGGACAAAATGCCATGTCAAACACTCCACTGAATTCAGCTGTCCCTCCTCCCACCTAACCTCTGTACCCAAGCAGCCTATATTCTCTTCTGCTAATTATAAAACAAAAGCCCAGCCGGTCTCGGTGGATCAGCCTGTAATCCCACACCTTGGGAGGCTGAGGTGAGTGGATTGCCTGAGCCCGCGGGTTCGAGACCCGCCTGGGCAACTTGGCGAGACCTCATCTCTACAATAAATCAAAAAATTAGCTGGGCGTGGTAGCGTGCGCCTGTAGTTCCAGCTACTTGGAA
>CAUYQG010234126.1:0-14600 GCA_963574415.1 Tarsius wallacei | reverse complement strand
GGAGTCTCACTCTGTCACCCAGACCGGAGTGCAGCGGCAGCTCCCGGCCACCGCAGCCTCGACCTGCTGGGCTCCGGCGATCCTTCCGCCTCAGCCTTCCGAGTAGCTGGAACTACAGGCGTGCACTACCACGCCCGGCTAATTTTTTGATTTATTGTAGAGATGAGGTCTCGCCAAGTAGCCCAGGTGGGTCTCGAACCCGCGGGTTTGGGCAATCCACTCATCTCAGCCTCCCAAGGCGTGGGATTACAGGCTGAGCCACCAAGCCCGGCTGCAACTACATATTTTAAAAAACAAACTATTAGAGCAATTTTAATGGCAGGCAAAATATAAATTTAAGAAAAAATGAATAAGAAAGGATAGAAGGGAGACAGAAAGGAATAGAGTTATATGTAATTCTGCGCTCAAGTAACTAGCAATATTCTTTTTAGACCAATTATTTGTTGATAATATTTCAGTCACAAAGGAAGTCTCAAAATCAAAAATTTAGTATTATATAAACCACACTTTATCAAAACACAATTTACATTATTAAGATATATTTGAAAAATAGATAGAAATAGGAAAATTCTTAAACTAAAAATCTTACCACAAACCTACATGAATGTTATACTTAATGACGAAATTTAGAACATTTTTATTTAATTCAAGAACTTTTTTAAAGTTCCTAGTTACCATCATGTATAGTCAACATTACACTGAATGTCCTACTCAATTCAATAGGACAGGAAAAATTAGTCATAAGTCTGAAAATTATGAAGAAAAAGGCAAATGCGCCTTTATATGTGCATGCTACAATTAAATTCCAGAAAACAAGAATTATTATTGGAGCCCTGTGTACATAATATAAAAATTTTGCAATTATATTGATATACTGAACACCCGCCTTAACTTTCATGCCATAGTTGTCATACGCATCTACATATGTTTGTAAGCACCACAGGGCAATTAAAAGGAAGATAACATATAAAATCAAGTAAGCCGGGCTCGGTGGCTCAGCCTGTAATCCCGCGCCTTGGGATTCTGAGGTTTTTTCCTTCCAAAAGATCTGGTATAATTTTCCTTAAGCATTACAAATTTCCCTTAGTATTTTTTTTAATAACTGAAGCATCTTAAAATTTAGCATTTCCAGTTCTGCTGGCAATAAACTCCTTTCGCTTTTATTTATTTATTTTTTTGGTCTGAAAATGTTTGTCATATTATTATTATTACTATTCAAAATGTTTTATCTGGACATAGAATTCTGGGGTTGACAGTTTTTTTTTTCTTTTGTCACAGACTTTTGGACTCTGTTTTATAAGAAGTCATCAGTCAATTGATCAATTGTTTCCTTATATACAATGTATCACTTTTCTCTGTTTCAAGGCTTTCCTGGAATTTTTGGTGTTCAGTTTGACTATGATGTGCTTAGGCTTCTTCTTCTGTCTATTTATCCTACTTGGGATTTACTGAGTCTCTTGAATATGTAAGTTTGTATCTTTCACCAAATGTGGAGACTTTTCTGCCAATTTTTTAACTAATTTGTTCTGTCCATTATCTCTCTCCTATACGTCTGGGCCGCTAATTATACATAATTTATATATTTCCTTTTTCAGTTATAGAATTTTTATATTTCATAGTTCTTATTTTTCTGCTGCAATTTCCTCTCTTTTGTCCATTATGAGTATATTTTCTTATAAATTATTTAGCATTGTTATAATTGCTTCTTTATAAGCCTTGCCTGATAATTTCACATCTATGAATAGGTCACATATTATTTGTTTTTACAAGTCAAATAGTATTGAATTGTATCCTGGACACTGTGAACACTATGTTATGAAAACTCTGGATTCTATTATAGTCTTTCAAAGGATATGGATTGTTTTTACTTGTTTACAAGGCAGTTAATAGAGTAGTGAAAACTATGTGTTTGGTGGCAGCTCAACTCTCAATTTATTTCTTTCATTCTTAGCTGAGCTTCTCAGAGTCTGTCTCACATATATATGGCTCAAGGGTTAGCCAAGATTTGGGCAGAGTTTATACACAGAATTTTGAAGATTCCCTCTCTTGTTCTCTCCTTTCTGAGATTCCTCCTTAACTTTCCAGAGACTGTGGTTACCTAAATTTTTCCTCTGGTTCTTCATGCCAGAAATACTATAATTTTTCTACCAGAATTTTAACTGTCTTATATGGTACAGAATCTGCTCATTTTGCCTAAAAATGGAATACTCATCTAGGGCCATTGCTTTCTTTCAAGTGCCAATTTTCTTTCATAATAACCCTGCTTTGGTCATCTTCCAGTACCTTCTAGTGTTGCTTTTTTTTTGTTTTCTTTTTTCCTGTATTTTATTTTTCCATTTTGTTTGTCTGCTTGTCCAATGTATATAGTTATCATATGTGAAGTTCAGTCTGATAGGATTTTACCTAGCTGTTAAAGGAATGACCACTATTAAAAAAAAAAAGCTTACAAACTATTTGGATGTGTAAAAGACTACAGCAAATTGTTAGATACAAAGTCAACATAGTCAGCATCACTTTATTATATACTAATAATACTTAAAATATGATAGAAAATATAATTTTTTAAAAGTTCCCACATATAATTCCTACCAAAATTATAAATGTCTGGTATTAATCTAACTAAAATATGTAAGAACTTTATCAAAATAATTATTAATGGACATGCAACAAGTTTGGAATAAATGAGAAATTCAATCGAGTAAAAATATCAGTTTTTTAGAAATTGAATCTATAATTTCAAAGCCATTCTGATAAAAAACCCAAGAGAGTTATTCATTGACAAGCTGATCCTTAAATTCATATGGAGAACAAATGTAAAGAACTACCATGTAAAACACGAAGATTTTTTATAAAGTTATTTGTTATTTAGCAGTAAGATCTATAAGTAGACCAGTGGAACAGAACAGAGAGCACAGAAAGGGGAGCACGCATATAAAAACCAGACATATAGCAAAAATCGCAATACAAATTGGGAAGCAGGGGCCAGAAAGGATAAAAAACTCAAATGGCTCCAGAACAATTGATTATGCATAATAAAAATAGAGTAATATTGCATCATACATAAAAATAAATTCAAGCTGGATTACAGACCCAAATGTGAAGAGTCAGACTCTTAAACATTTAGACAATGAAATATCTTAAATTAGACAATGAAAATTATGAACCATAAATGAAAATATAGAATATTTTGGCTAAATTAAAAGTTTAAAATTACTGTATGTCAAAATCATCATAAACAAGACAAGTCACTAACCTGATTATTTACTGTTATTTACTGTGCATACAACCTACAAAGGATTAGAATCAATATGCAGGAGAAAACTCCTACAACTCAATAAGAAAAGGACATACAACACAGTATGAAACATGAACAAAGGACAGAAAAAAGTAAATCATTGACAAACTAATCTTTCCATTCATATGGGAGACAAATTTAGAGAACCAGAATAGAAATTTACCATATGAGATACCAAGACCTATTATTACTATTACTATATTTTTTAAAGACAGGTCTTGCTCTGTAGTTCATGCTGTAGTTCAGTAGCATGATCATAGCTTACTGCAACTTTACCCTCCAGGACTCAAGTGATCTTGTCTTACTCTCCCAAGTAGAAAGGACTACAGGTGCACACCACCACACCTGGCTAATAGTTTTATTTTATATAGAAATGAGGTCTCACTACATTGTCCAAGGCTGAAGCAATCCTGCCATCTAGGATTCCCAAAGTGGAATCCTAGGACTGCAGATGTGAGCCACCATGCCTGACCTAAAGATCTATTGTTAAGCCATGGTATTTATGATGTGGCAATTAGATTCACAAATAGACAATGGAACGTAATTTGTTGGAAGATGTGCACATTGGTCAACCCAGCATCTCTACTTCTAGGACTATGTTTCAGAAAAACTAGCATATTTACACAATGAGTCATGTACAAGAATGTTCTTAGCACCATGTTTACATCAGCAAAAATGGTACATGATCCCTGTTTTTTAATGGGAAAATGCATGAATAAATGTTAAAGTTATATTCACACACTAAAATATTATGTAGCAGTTAAAAATTAAATAACCTGATATACCAAAATGCATATATCTCAGAAACATTAATTTTTGTGAAAAAAGCAAGTTACAAGTTCATATGTAGAGTATATATTATTAGTTGAGTAAAGTTTTTTTTTTAATTTTAAATATGTGGTGTACAAATCAGGGTTTGAGTAAAGTTTTAAACCTTGCAAAACAACATTGCATATTGTTTATTGACGCTCAAATTTTAGTGGAAGTAGAAAAACCTGAATATGAATGGTAGATACAAATTCTCTAAGATGATTATCTCTAGAAAGAGAAACACATAAAGAAGCCATGCACTAGCCGGGCTTGGTGGCTCAGCCTGTAATCCTGCGCTTTGGGAGGCTGAGGTGAGTGGATTGCCTGAGCCTGCAGGTTCGAGACCCGCCTGGGCAACTTGGCGAGACCTCATTTCTACAATAAATAAAAAAATTAGCCGGGTGTGGTAGCGCACGCCTGTAATTCCAGCTACTTGGAAAGCTGAGGCGGAAGGATCGCCGGAGCCCAGCAGGTCGAGGATGTGGTGGCCGGGAGCGGCCACTGCACTCCAGTCTGGGTGACAGAGTGAGACTCCAACTCAAAAAAATAATAATAATAAATAATAAATAAATAAATAAAAAAGAAGCCATGCACTAAGGCTTCAAGAGTCTCTACAATGTTACTTCACTTCAAAAAGAAGAAATTATGGTAAAATGTCCAAACCTAATAAAGCGGGGTGACCAATACAGAGATCTTCATTTATTGCATTCTGTAACTTTTAATATGTTTGAAATATGTTATTTCAATACAATCATTTTGAAGATCATCCCACTGCTGTTCACTGCTTTGGAGTGAAGATAAAAATCTCAAGCTATTCTTCCAGCTCTTTTCTTTGCAGACTCTTTCAGCTCCCACTGTCCCTTAGTTTTTCTGTCTCAGGGCCTTCACGTCATCTATGCTATTTCCTCTAAAAATATCATTTTCCTCCCTCCTTTACTTAGCAAATTCTTCCACCATCAAGCTCAAATGTCATCTTGCCAGAACCATTTTTCTTGCCCATCCGCCACAGAATGAGTTAGATCCCGTGACAAACCTCACACACTGCCAAATTCTCTTCCATTGTCCTTATAAATGCTAAAATTAATTACTTGTATTTTTTTTGACCTCTGCTCTGTAAATTTCATGAAAGCAAAGAAAATGTTCTGTTCACCACTTTATCTAGCACGAGGCTAGCCACAGTGTATGTACTGAAAAAAGGGGAATGGAAGAAAGAGGAAGAGAGGAGGGAAGGAAGGAGAGAGAGAGGAGGGGAGGGAGGGAGACAGGGAGGGAGGGAGGATGGGCTCTGGCCATTATGAATCGCTGGTTGGGGATGATGAGGCTGAAGTCGGAGCCCAAGAGAAGTGAAGGAGGAGAGACAAAGATAAAGCAAGATTATACTCAAGATAACTTCAATTTTTTAAACCTATATTGAAAAGAGCTTAGGGGCTGGTTTCTACTGGCATTGGCTTGTGCTCAGTTTTCTAGTGTTCTGTTATCTACGACTACTGATCTGTAATTATATATTTCCATCAGGAGCCCAGTTGCAGGAAGCCATGATTAAGGGTTCCTGCTAAATTGGCCCCTTGTGTATTAGTCGTTATTTTAGCTTTCATTGTAACAACATACACAACAGTGTATCTGTATATTTAAAAGGGGGAAAGGAATTATTGTATGTTAATACCAGGCATTAGTTCAGCAAATGAAGCAATTAATTTAAGTGGATCAAACAGTTCAAAGATTAGATTCACTAAAACACAAACACATACCAACACCCTCACACATTAACACTCATGCACACACACACACACACACACACACACACACACCCCACTTAATTTGTTACTAATGTAGCAAATACCTACTAGAAGACAAATCTAAAAAAGAAGGCAATTCCTGAAGGAATCAAAAATTTACTTTGTATTTTGAAATAAGATGGCGACCAGGCGCAGTAGCTCAGCCTGTAATCCCAGCACTTTAGGAGGCCAAGGCAAGAGGATTGCCTGAGCCTAGGGGTTCGAGACCAGTCTGGGCAAATTGGTGAGACCTCATCTCTACAATAAATTGCAAAATCTAGCTGGGCGTGGTGGCGTGCATCTGTAGCTCCAGTTACTTGGAAGGCTGAGACGGAAGGATCACCTAAGCCTATTAGGTCAAGGTTGTGGTGGCCATGAGCGTGCCACTGCACTCCAGCCTGGGCGACAAGAGTGAGACTCCAACTCAAAAAAAAAAAAAAAAGAAAGAAGATGGCAAAAATGATGGTGATAATGATGATGAAGTTGATAGATACTGAGAAAAGAGAGTGACTAATATTTAGTGGGTGTTTACTATGTGCGAGGCATTATATTAAGTACTTTACAAGCATTAATCACCTTACACAATTCTTATAATAACTTATGAAGTAGGTCGTTTTATTACTCCATTTTACAGTTGAGAAAAGTGAGGTATTCCTACCCAAAAGTGATCTAACTTTAAAGCCTATATGCCCAGACACTTTGCTAACTGCCTTACCTGCCACACCCCACTCCCCCTAGAATTGTGTCACACATATGCCAATTACCACATGCCACAAATACACACACACATATACCACTTAAGGTTCATTTTCAAAATATATAATGAAAATTAAAAGTTTATATTTAATATACATATAGATGTGAAAAACTGTCATTCAAATATTTAAAAATAACAACATAAATGGTAAAAACAGATCTACACACAAAAGTCCCCAAGTTGTGGGATGATTAATTTCATTTAACCCTCCATGTTTTAATTCTGAGCAGATGGCCACACAAACTGCTTGGCCCAGTTGCTTAGTAGCTATTATCCAGACAATTCAAAGTCCTAACAGATGTTTGAGTGTAAACATATATAAATATATAAAACCTCCCATTCCCAATTTTTCATGCATTACAGAGCACCATACCCAATATAGATGGTGTGTTCATTTTTAAATAAGTAGAGGTGAGGTTTTTTGTGTCATTGGCACATTAAATGACACATTTTCAGTTACAATGACCACATGATTGATAAAAATAAATGGATATACAGCAACACATATCTGATAAGAAAAGCTGCTTTTGCACCTTTCCAATAAGCATTTAGAGCCCATCCAGATAGAAATCGCCTGTTTTCTAGAACTAGATAAAATTTTAAGTCTCCTCATTGAGTACTGAATGTGTAAGATTCTCAAACAGCCTTTGTACCCTTAAAATGCTCAACTTGAAAGCCATCCTGAGCTCAGATGGATTTTTTTTTTTTTTTTTTTTTTTGAGTCGGAGTCTCACTCTGTTGCCCAGGTTGAAGTGCAGTGGCACGCTGCTCATAGCCACCACGGCCTCAACCTGCTGGACTCAGGCAATCCTTCTGCCTCTGCCTTCCAAGTAGCTGGAACTACAGGCATGCACCACTACGCTTGGCTAATTTTTTGATTTATTGTAGAAACAAGGTCTTGCCAAGTTACCCAGGCTGGTCTGTAATCCTTAGGCTCAGGCAATCCTCTCACCTCTGCCTCCCAAAGTGCTGGGATGACGGGCTTGAGCCACTGGGCCCGGCTCACATGGATTTTAAAAGCAAGACAGGTGTGTGTCCTTACGTATCAAAACAGAATTTTAGACGTGAAAGTGAATTTTCTTCTTACCTTAAGCAGAATTGAAGGAAACAAAAATGGTATTAAACTTATGGAAGAAAAAGTCATAATTAAATGTAAGAAAAATCCAAATACTTCCATGATTTTTCAAATATATTTTTTCTCCTTTTTGCTTTTCTCCCCTCCACACCCCCATGGGGGGGTCTCTTATTTGGGGAGTAAGACAAAGGGACCATATTTACCACCTTTAATTCCCAGATCTCAGAAGATGCAATGATCAATATTTTCAAGCCAGAGGCAGTGACGTTACTGTCAAAGAATAGCATTCCCAATGTCATTTTCTGACAGCTTCTGATGCTAATCACTAGAAAATAGAACTTAGCAAGAGGACAGGAAAAGCTACACAGGCAACTGAGTTTCTTCTAATCTTCCCCTGTGTTAGCTGCTTAATCTTGGACAATTTATTAATCTATCTAAGTCTCAGCTCTTTTGACTATAAAATAAAAGCAATCCTACCTATCTGATAGCAGATGAAAGCACCTAGAATAAGACTGGGCAACACAAAATAACTGCCAGCAACAGTGAGTAGCTCATGTGAGTAAAGTCAATACAAGGAGTAGAGTTTTGAGAGTACCACAGAGTCCATCATCACAAAATCAAAGAATGCTAGAATCAGAAGGAAACCTGTAGATCATTCTACTGCTAGATCTTTTCCTTCTTTTTTAGGAAAAGAAAACTGAGAATCTTACTACTTCATAAGATCTCTTCATACTTACTGAGAGCACAGACTCAAAATGATAACCAATTAAAAGGCTGGTTCTAAAAGATGGTCTTAACACACAGTAAAGTCCCCAGTGGACAGGGCAAAGCAAGAGCTCAATATCTAGTGGAAGAATGACTTCATAGAAAAACTTTGCCAATACAAATCTTATAGTCCCTAGTTTCTCAGGAGAACTCAAAGTCACCCCATTGTTTTTAACTTCAGCATCTGGCCACTTGGCTTCCACATAATTGGTACTAAAATAGGGGTTATTTTTTCCGTGACTTGCTTCCAATCCTCCCCATCAGAGCCCCAGCTATTAAAACTATGTTTTTTAAAATGTCGTGTATTCCCAGTTCTGGCTTTCGGTCTTTTTAAGTTAGTTCTACTCCTGAGACAGTAAGGAGTAGAACATGAAGAGACACAATGGGCATTCCATTTTCTTCACAATTAACCGTAGAATAATAGGATCTGTGAGTTGGACCTTATTCCAAATGCCCAGTCATTGAAAGAATCCCACCTGCAGCAGGAATGACCTGGTTATTTCATCTCAGAATACTTCTGGGTTCTGGCAGCCTCGATGTGACAGAGACATCCATTCTACATTAGATGGCCCCCTTTCACAGAAAGATTTATTTTTTCACCCCAAATCTGACTCCATAAAACTTCTCCCCATGGTTCCTAGTTCTTCCCCTGGAGCTACAACCTGTCCCCTGATGTATTAATCATCAATTTGAGTTTTTATATTTTATGATGTTTTGACATCTTGGAGGACCTCGCTGGAGGGGAAAAGACTGCTCCTCCCACAGCTAACTAATTCTTAAGATGATAAACAACTGGCCTGGTACATGTCTTTCCTTATGCAAACCAACTCATCCTGGGTCCGTACTCCAGTCACCTTCTTTATCTAACTCTTACACACCCAGTCAATATTTTCCCTGCCCTAAATCAACCTAGGACCAAGTACCAGACCACCAGGGACAGACCCTATGCACCCCAAACCCACTGGCATTATTCAAACCAGTGTATCCTGCTCCATCTTGCTTGTCCCATGGAAAACACGGTGGAGGGAGGCTGTGGCCCGTGTTTTCCTCTCCCACCTTTCTGCCTCCTGGCTAACGCTGGTGTTTCCCCCATGTGCCCCGGGTGGCATGTCCTGCCCCTTCTCTCAGGAAGTGTAAGTCATGAAAATATTTTTTCCATGACATTGGTCACTCATTCCCCTCTATACATTAAAATTATCATGTGTAATCACTGAGATGCCTGATAACCCATTGAAAGCAGTTACCCTGCCCCTTCTAAATCTTGGCTCTCTGCCCTTGACCCCTACCCTTTATCATCTTTTACAGATTCTAGAGTCCTCTCTAACCAATCCATGTCAGAATCGGCTATTCAGAACTGAACACAATCCTTCATATAGAATCTGACTCTTTTAGAGTACTAAGGGACTTTTAGCTTCTCTGACCAGGGCACTATCCTGGGCATTCAGCCATTATCTTTTTCAATAGCTAATTTACCCTACTGGTTAAAATGAAGCTTTATTTTTAACAAAACCTTCACTCCATTTCACATAAACATTTGTTAAACCAAACTTTCTTGCAAAACTGATTGTTTAAGCTAAATGTTAAAATTCATCATTATTTGTATTAAATTTGCAGTTCTTATCAGGACTAGATACCTATACTATTTATTATTCTTAATAATGACTATGATGATATTAATAATAACAATGGCTAAAAGGTGTTGGGTGCTGCTATGCTAAGTACTTGATATGCATTATCCTATTAAGTTCTACTGTCGGTACTGTTTTTATCCCATTTTATAGCTAAAAAACATCAAGATTTTTAGAGATTAAGTGTAGCCTGCTGAAGCTTATATAAATTACTATCAGAACAGGGATTCAAATTCAGGCTTAAATGCATATTTGATTTATAGCATCTTATTTTAGTTGCTTATGCTTCTATCTCCCAGTTAAATTGTAAGAATCCCCAATATGTTTATCTTTATATATCAACTCCCTAGTATCTAAAGTGTGAGCGTTCAATTGTTTTCATTGGATGCTATGTTAAATCTTGATCATTTCATCAATCTTGTTGGCTATTCCACCTGGATTTGCACAGATGTCTTCTTTGTTTTTGTGCAGTCATTGATAAATATTTTGAAATATATGAAACTCTATAACTTTCCCTTGAGAACCTCGACTCTTTGGGATAATAATAGTGAATTTTGATATATGGTTGTTCACAAGCTATGGATCTCTCTAGGTAGATTTCTTCTTTTGACATTGCTTCCTACATATAACAAGTACTTTCTGGGTGTCAGCTGTCATTATTATCACAATTTCTACCCAAACACTCACATCCTACCATGAGAGAATTTTTCAAATGTTTTTCAAAATCATGATTGCATCAAGTTTTCAGCAATCCACTGCTCTAACAGTAATCATTTTATCAACAACAACAAGAAAAGGAGTTTGCTTTCTTTTATTTGTGACTAAGGCAGGCTCACAAGAATCCGCCATTTCTATTCTGAGCATTCACTACTGCACTTAATAATGTATTACAACCTCAGATTGATGCAGATTGTGATTAAATTCACGAGAATAACTTTCCCCTCATTCTAATACATTATATTCTAACAGTGCTTTTAAATTTACAAATAAAAAATCTTTCACAAAATGAGAGGATGTAATGAACTCCTGCTTGAAGGAGTCAACTCTGGAAGGCACATTAAATGAAATTGTTGTCTCTATGTCTAGCGTCTCTTGCACTCTACAATGGCAGAGTGGAAACAAGGCAACAGTTCAGGCTCTGTGATTTTTTTAGCAGCCTCTGGAAGCCATCATCCTGAAGTGGAAATGGAGTCCATTTTAAGTGCTCCTGCAATCATCTCTTCGGTCCCCTTGCATTTCGATCCCTCCTTGTGATGTTTGCTCTCTACTTCCAAGTATGAAGGTCACCCTTCTTGATTCAAAAGATGAAAGCAAGAAAGTGTATATTTACATGCATGAGATTTTATGTTCCTTTCAATATTCTCATACCTGCAACGTTTGACCTGAAGAATCTCTCTAAAAGATGACTTTTAACTGCAGTGTTCAACATGGGAGAGATTGCAGAAAGCCTTCCAAGAGCTATCAAAGTAGAATTTGTAACATTGGCTGGTGGGGCAGGCTGTATGTTTACCAGCTTTAAGGTAGAGCCATGCACAGCGGCTCAGTGCATTTTCTCAGGGGGGCATGGTTTCAAAGCCCTTTCTTCCTGTGTGCCCCCCAACAACAGTCTCTCTCCTCCACAGTACTTGCCACAGGTAGTTAAGTGTGAATAATGACAACCAAAAAAAAGAAATAAAACTAAATTCCCATTACTAAAGAAAAACTCAAGTTAGCCCTCTGGGGGAGACGCTCACAAGGATTAATTATATTGTAGGAGTTGATATCTCTCTTCGTTTCCCTTTCCAGCAGTTTTGCAAATACATTTTTCCACAGTTTTAAAGAAATGGAAGAACTCCCAAGTTCCACAGCCAGAAAATCCTGACAGTCTCTGATAGCTGAATAATGGATGAAGCTCTACTGTTTACTTAGCAGGGGAGAAAAAAAAAGAGAACGATAGAGCAGTCCAGATAAAGTGCAGGAATCTGACATCCTCTCATGCTGAACAATGGTGAGAAGAATATCCTGGCTTCTTTTCTTTCTGTGTCCATGTGCAAAATGTATATGGAAACAACAATTCAGTACGAGGTTTATTATCATTTCACGCCTGTACCTAAGAGTTAATCGGGCGATTCTCCTCTGTGTCAATGTGATTGTTTCCTTCGGTAAGGGGCTAAGACCTGGAAAACAGATTACTAAGCATTTCCATCTCAACAACCTCATTCCTCTATTGCACTGTCACTCTAATATCATAGAGAACTTTCCCTGAGATATTGCATCATTTTCCCAGGCAGGAAATATCTCCAATATTACCACATATTCCTTTTACTGGAAAGCTGATTAAAACATTACATTATAATTAGCAAAGTTGAAGGTTTTCTTTTCAGTCAAGTTCAGTATTGCATGGCTGATTAATTCGCATTCCTGTACTCCTTTGTAGGGCCAGCCATACCAAGTCAGTCAAGTTGAAGGCTGTCGGGTGTTTGTCTTCTGAGAGAACCCTCCCCATGAAATCTCCCACAATGCCTGTCACTGGTACCTAAAATTCCACCATTAGAGATTCACTCTTTTGGTTCTGGAGGCATTTTAATCCCTGGGGGCCCTATTAAAATGCAAAAACTCTGAGAACAATAACAGCATTGAAAGCTATTATTAACTGACAGCAAGGAGGCCCTTGGGAATTGGACATAGGATAGAGCCTGGGGAGCAACCACAGGAAATCAGGACACAAGGAAGGTAAGATGTAGCAAAAATAAACTTTATCTGCCTCACCGTTTTTTTTTCAGGGGCAAGGCAGCCCTACTTCGGATATTCCCTATACTGAGGGAATTCCAGTCAAGGTGAGATGATGGACACAATGCAAGCAATTTATTTTCAGTTGTGCTCAAGGAAAAAAATCAACAGTGACACATAATAGTATTTATGCAGAACTCTGACTTTAGTTGAGTATGTTTAATCAGGATGTTGCCCCTGGACTTTCTCCTCTAATGCCTTGAAGTCATCACTTGGGCTTGTCAAGGGTTGCATCTAAATCATATGATGATATGCTCATGTTCTATTTCCTCACCCTTTTGGAGACAGCAATATGGGAACTTTTCTGCTTTCTTTTTAAAATTGTGCATTTCACATACACTGAGAATGTTTCTGTAGAAAACACGCATGTGACATAAACTGATAGATAGAGTAAATGACTCCAGAGAAGAACTAGGAACCTACTGGAGCTGATTTTCTGAATTTCAGAAAAATTTATCTCTGTTTAACAAATTGCAGATTTGCATCAGCAGGAGTTGGTCCAGCAACAAAGCCTCTGTACCCATCAGAAGTGCTTCCTACTTTGGAAAAGTAAAATGGACACTAAATGTTTTTTTTAATTCCAGAAAAGATTGAAACTCTCTGTGTGAAGATTGTGATGGTTGTAATATATGTATGTCTGTGCGTGTGTGAGAGAGAGAGAGAGAGGGAGAGAGAAAGAGAGAGAGAGAGAGAGAGAGAAAGTGTGTGTGTGTGTGTGTATGTGTGTGTATGTGTGTGTGTGTGTGTGTGTGTGTGTGTGTGTGTGTGTGTTGAAAGATGCAAAGGGGAGAACATTGCAGTGGGAGATTGAATTTCCCCTAGAAAGATGACTTAAGTATTTAGAGGTGTTCAGACTATAGCGGAAAAGAACAGATTGAGACCATGCATTTTTATACTTTTCTCCCGTACCTGGGACAAAAAGTTATGAAGGTATTTTCTGTGTTTTATTTTTGTCACCATTGTGGTTGTTGTCATTTTTATAGTAAGACAAAAATATTGAACTCAAAATCAGACCCACCTCAAAGAACTTCAAAGTGCAGTCAAGGCTGCCCAGTGGAGTGCAACCAGAGTCAAGTCAGAGAAGCAGGGTAACAAAGGGCTTCTGACCAAAGGAAGAGAGGTATGGTCTAGGAAGTAAAAATCTATGGTCTAGGAAGTAAATTTCTGGGGAAATACAGTGAGTAGGACTTTAAGAAACTGTAAATTTGAAAAGAAAGAGTGACTTTCTTTAAATCTTGCTTCAAATAACATCTTCACTGTAAATGAATAACTATGTAACTGTACCTAGTTAAGGCTGAATTGATGGTTATACTATTTCAACAAAAATGTATCCTTTTGTAAAGAAAGCTTATTCAAGATGTCTGTACTTATCACTCATCTCAGTTCACTGAATCTGACACAAGATAACCAGCGTTTCTCAAGCATGGTGTACTCCATTTCTAATGCCCCAGAAGAACAAAACACAAGACACAGAAGTAACTGCGAGGAATCCAAGACAATCCTAGCCAATATAAAGGTTTGGAAGTCTGCATACTACAAGAACAGACAGAAAATGAATGGTCTTCTGACCATAGACCAACAGCCTTCATCTGCTTTATTTATCTGTGCATCTGCAGAACAGCTCATTCCTTCCTGAACAGTGTCCAATGCCCTTACTCCATACTCTGCTTTCTCCAGGGTAAGGAAAGAGGAACAAGAACACACAGGGGCCAGGCTCGGTGGCTCA
>CAUYQG010234125.1:0-18173 GCA_963574415.1 Tarsius wallacei | reverse complement strand
GTTCCTGTCCACGTACAACATGCCTTCCCTGTTTGTGTTCCCTTTGCTCTCCTGCCCACCCTGAAGGAAGGTCACCCTCAACGCCAGCCTCTTTGAAAGCAGGTAGGCTGAGGCGGAAGGATCGCCGGAGCCCAGCAGGTCAAGGCTGCGGTGGCCGGGAGCGGCCACTGCACTCCAGTCTGGGCGACAGAGTGAGACTCCAACTCAAAAAAAAAAAAAAAAAGAAAGCAGGTACAAGGGGAACATTAAATTTATTCAGGAGGTGACCAGGGAGCAAAGACAATGGGACATGTTTTAAACGTTTTTATGAAACCTTTGGGCTTTGAAGGGTGTGAAGGGCAAGGGCATTGGTGGGAGACAGACCTGGGCTTGAACTCCAGTTCTACTTGGGGGCTGTGGGGCCCTGAGCACGTCGTTATTCTCCTGGAACCTCCATTTAGTCACCTGGAAAGCAAGGATTTAAAATACTTTATTGATTATTGGGGATAAATTAAAGTATTACATGTAAAATTCTTAGTCCAGAGCAAGACCTCAATAAATGATAGATATTATTATTATTTGGGTTTAAAAGGCATCTTCTACAGTTTGACAGTTTCTTACAAAACTAAACCTACTCTTACCCAACAATTGTGCTTCTTGGTATTTACCCAAAGGACATGAAGACGTATGTCCACGCAATAACCTGCACATGGATATTTACAACAGCTTTATTCATAATTGCCAAAACTTGGTAGCAACCGAGATGTCTGCCCTTCAGTAGGTGGATGGATAAAATGTGGTACACATCCACAATGTTATTCAGCATTAAGAAGACATAAGCTGTCAAACCATGAAAAGACATGGAGAAACCTTAAGTGCATATTACTAAGTGAAAGAAGCCAATCTGAAGAGGCTACATGCTGTGTATTTCAGACATATGATATTCTGTAAAGGTAACACTATGGAACAGTAAAAGGATCAGTGGTTTTCAGCTACTGGGGGGAGGGAGGGATGAAAAGTAGGAACACAGAGGATTTTGAGGGTGAAAGAGTGGATACATGTCATTGTACATTTCCCTAAACCCACAGAATGCACACCACTAAGAGCAGCTCCAGTGTCAACTATGGACTGTGGTGATATTGACATGGTCGTGCAGTTCATCCATTGTAACACATGTACCACCCTGGTGGAGGATGTTTAGAGTGGGCAAGGCTGTTTGTGGTGGGAAACTGGTATGTAGGGACTATACACTCTGGCTCAATTTTGCTGTAAACCTAAGACTACTCTGAAAAAAAATCTATTTTTCAAAAACTCCAGAATAAAGTGAAACGAAATAAACCAAGGCTATCGTTCCTAATGGGTGGTAGAGAGGATCTTCTGATGTCATCTTCTTCATGAATCCACTCTGATGATCACTCCAGCCAAATTATTAAAATATCTTTCCTTTCTCAGAATTCTCATTGCATTTTCTGGCAATTATAATTTATCATTTTGTGGTATCAATGATCATTTTGTGATTATGATTACATTAAAATGATTAGGGGATTTATCTTATTTCCTTTACTCTAATGTATAGGAAAGTTCTTACAGGGAAGACGATGTATTACTCAGTTCTCTATTTTGCAGTGCCTATTTACATTTAAAATTAATTTAAAGCTAAATTTAAAAATCAGTTCTGTAGTCACATTGGCCATATTCCAAGCTCTCCATAGCCACATGTGGCTAATGGTTACCATATTGAACAGCTCAAATATAGGACATGCCCATAATTGCAGAAAGTTCTATTGGACAATACTGTTCTAGAACATCCTTGTTCAACTTTTTCATTTGTTCCTTGAATTAAAATGATCGTGTAAGGCTTAAACTAATCAAGTGAAAAAAAATGTTTCTTAAAAACTGTTGGAACTTTCCAGATTGTGCTCTCCAAATACTATTTACCACTAGGAGGAAATAGGCTTTTTGAGAAATGACATATTCCCATCTAAAGCAAGAAATGTGTAAGATAAACCTATATATCTAGTTATACCAGAAAGCAAAGAAGCTATCAAAGATTCCTGGGGTCATGTCAAAAGGACTCAGGAGTCAACTTAGAGAAGCTCCCATTGGCCAACAATGGGACAACTTGAGCACTATAAGATTAACCACTAATGACTGCGTCACATTTTGCATAACTAAAAATGTATAGCATCATAATGACAGTGAAACAAAAACTCTTAGTCCCTTTGGAAGATGATAAGCAATTCATTTTTTCTAAAACTAGTAAGTAAAAAGGAAAAGTCAGGCATCTATCTGGTCTTTCCTATATGAATTGTTCCTCAGGGTAATCCCAAATAGCTGAGGAGGGAACATTGCTGTCTATAGAAGTATGCCAGCTGGAAAATAAAGAAGAAATAAAATAATTAGCATATGGAGTTTTGCAAACCCCTGTTGAAAGAACGGATCTAGCAAAGAATCATCAACGTCTGCTAACATCACAGAGAGATGCGCAGACATAACGAGCCCCCTGCTGTAAGATTTTGTGCCTCAGAAGCCACATCCACCCTGGGTGAGGTCAAGCCTCAGGATCTAACAACCAATCATCAGGAAATTCAGAGGATGGAGGAGCATGCTAAATGACACTCCTGGGCTGAAGCCAGCAGATTCAGACCTTGGGAAGCTATATGGGATAAAGAAGAAAACACAGATGAAGGGGAAACACACAGATTAAAAGAAACTGAAGGAACATCTGACATAGCAGCCAAATGCTATGTCTAGACTTTGCTGGGATTCTGGTATAAACAAATCAATTTAAGAAAAGAAGAGGAGGAGATGGGAGAAAGAGAATTGGAGAGCTTTAAACACCAACCAGATACTTGACTATATTGAGGAGTTATTATTGTTTTTTAAAGTATGATTATGTATTGTGGTTATGTCTTTTATAAGGGGTTCTTATCTTTCAGAGACATATGTTCAAATATGAATGATATGATACTGGGATTTACTCAAAATAATCCAGGGGGAAGGCCCAAAGGAGGTGGGAAGTACAGAGGAGGTAAGATTGACCAGGAGTTGTTGATTGCTGTAGCTGGATTTATTGTCGATGTATTACATTTTTCTAAAGTTTCTAAAATTTTTCATAAAAGTTCATCTCTCTGATTCAGTCTTGTTGTCTCTCGCCTGGCTCAATCATGTGCTTTTAAAAATAAATCTTCCAGATTGGCATTGTTCTGTTCTAATTTTGACAAGCAGAGGGGCTTAGGCATGAATGTTCTAAGGGAAAGCCACTCTGAAAACATCTGAGGACTGGTTAATGAGAACTCTTAGCCTCAAGTTTCCCCCAGTGGCAACCAGATTCCCAAGCCCTACTTTTAGCTGAGGTTCTCTCCCTTCTCAGGCTATTCTAATTCACTAACCAGATTATCATTCCTCAAGTAACATGCAGATTACAGGACATTATTCCAGAAACTTGCGGGTCTGCCTACAGGGGTTTTGAAGTACAAGGGGAAGTGTCTCCATCTTCTCATCTTCATTTTCTTGTTCCTCTTCCTATTTCTTCTTTAACAAAACGTAAAGAAATTTCTCTTTCGATGAAAAATAGATGCTGTCATCTACCTGATCTCCTTCCACTTCACCTTCCACAGATGAGTCAGGATCTAGACCTAGAAGCTCAAGCCTCCAGGATGGAGGAGGCTTCTCTCACTGGCCAGACTCCTGGACGCCAGTGAGCATTGCTCTCTAAGAATGAGTCTTTCAAAGAGGTTAAAAGGTCTCAGTGACATGGAACCCGCTTCTATCTTCACTTCCAGGAAGCCTGCCTGCCTCTTTTGACTCAGATGAAGTAAATTCCAGGCACATTCTAGACCCACTCCTGAGATTACTCCCAGTGAGTCAGCAAGAGTTTGGGATGTTCTGTCACTCTTCGATGACACGTCAGTAGACAGTTTCCTGGTATCTCTCAAGGCTGGTGTGGTAGGTAGACTGCTAGTTGTCCCCCCACTTCCCACCCTGACCCCTGACTCCCGACTCCCAATCTATACCCTATCCTTTCGATACTGCCCAGGGGAAGATTACATATCCCAACTTTCCTTGCAGCTCAGTGTAGCTATTAGACTAAGTTCTAGCCAATGGGCTAGAGAGAATAATGCAGATAGCATTTCTGGATCTCATCCTTAGAAAAAAAAAGGTTGCATGCTCCTGGTCCCTTTCCCCTCCTCCTGGTTGGGAGATGGTGAGAGATGGACTCACAAGCCTTGTGATGAGAACAGAGTGAACCAACCTGGAATTGTTACCTCTGAACAATGACACAGGAGAAAAATTACTTGCGTTGTATATAAGCCACTGTTACCTCAGAACTCGGCTACAGCATCTTACTCTGCATCTTTTTTTTTTTTTTTTTTGAGTTGGAGTCTCGTTTGTCATCTAGGCTGGAGTGCAGTGGCTCTCACGACCACCGTAGCCTCAACCTGTTGGGCTTAGGCGATCCTTCCGCCTCAGCCTTCCAAGTAGCTGGAACTACAGACACACACCACCACGGCCAGCGAATTTTTGTGATTTATTGTAGAGACAAGGTATCACCAAGTTGTCCAGGTTGGTCTCACACTCTCAGGCTCAGGTAATCCTCTTGCCTTGGCCTCCCAAAGTGCTGGGATTACAGGCTGAGCCACTGTGCCCGGCCTTACTCTGCATCTTAACAGATATAGATGGCTAACTCCAACCACCGGGTATACATTTTACCTGGGCAACTCTGAGCACAACCTGATTTCCATTTACCTGAAGTAGCCCACTCCCTTCCTGCCCCAATCTGGTGTCTGTGATTCCAAGCCACAAAGTCCCTTTGATGAGTGTTCATGCCTATAAACTCCAGGGTCACTTTGTGAGGCAGAAGTTTCTCAGTGGAGCATTCTATCAACATCTCTTAAACATCAGATGACGAGGAGGGTTTTGAAACAAGTAGCAGCATTGGGCGCTATTCCTATCTTTCCCAGTCCATAGGGTTTGCTCTTGATGGCCCGTTCTTAGAGCATTTCCTACCAAGAGCCAGCAGATTGGCCCACGTGGGCAGATGTATTCCATTACAAGTAATAATGGGACTCAAGCACTTTAGAAGCTTTTGCTAATTGAGCCGTTGAATATCCCTATGAAGTAGGTAACTATTATTGTCCCCAATTACTGTCAAGAAGCTGAGCTGAGGGGACATTAAGTGGCTTGCCAGAATTGTGCAATGGAGTCGGCAGGCAGAGCAAGTTCCCTGGTGGAGGATGAATTTCAGCCCCAATCAAAGGAACCAGAATTGGCCAGAAAGTCAATCAGAAGACCTGTGTTCTGGTGGCAGCTCTGTCATTAACCACTGAGTAGAAGTCATTTCCTCATTCTGTGTGTGTGTGTGTATATGTGTGTGTGTGTGTGTGTGTGTGTGTGTGTGTGTGTAATATGAATAATCCACCCTCTCTCTGGAGATTTTCCCACTGACTGTGGAAGTGGAGTCTCCCCAGTAAGAATAGACATCCCACTGCTGATCTTCTGGGAAGAAGTTAATCTTGAAACAGGAAATAAGACCAAAAGAAAATACTGTCTCTTTACTGGACCAAGACGTCAAGGCCGAGAAGTTTGGAGTCAGTAGCTTCAGGATGAAGGTGTGTGGAGAATGGTCTGAGTTGGTTAAAGCATGGTCTCCAGGGCATTCCGTTCTGAGACTGGGAGCTGACTCAGGTCAAGGGTGAGGGAGTGCAGGGAAGTCACATCTCCCTTCTAGGCCAAGGCTCAAACAGTGATGAAGGTGACAGTTGAGGACAGATCAGCACAGTGATTGCCTGAGGTCAAAATATGAAGGTGTAGGACGGGACCAGCAACCCAGAGAGGAAAACCATGAGGAACTATGCCAAAGAGGCACAACTTGGTGCCCTGGGAAATGTTCTAAACCCACAGGAAAACTGAGGAGAGCACATTTTCCACCATGACCGCAGTGTGGGCTGTGCCACAGCAAATTGGGAAAGCATGGAAGCCAATGGCTGCTTGGCCTGGGATGTAGAGCTATGCAAGTAGATGCCATCAAAGGCTCCTTCTCCCTGAGATACATGGGCCACGGGCCAGTGGGCCAGAAATTTTGTCCTTAGGCCTCTGGGGAAGACTGGCCAAGGAGTTTCCCCGGACTGCAGTTCACACTGGCCTTGGGCATTGTCTATACTAGCTTTGGGTCAAAGATGACCTGCTAAGGTTGGGTTTAGGGCAGAAAAGGCCTTCATTGTTGGAGTAAGGGTGATTAATTTCCGGACAGTGAAAATGAGGGGCGGGAGTCTGTGGTCTCTCCTTTCTGTTCCCAACTTCCTTTTATTTTATTTATTTATTTTTTTGAGTTGGAGTCTCACTCTGTCACCTAGACTGGAGTGCAGTGGCCGCTCCCGGTCACTGCAGCCTTGACCTGCTGGGCTCTGGCGATCCTTCCGCTTCAGCCTTCCAAGTAGCTGGAACTACAGGTGCGCGCTACCACGCCTGGCTAATTTTTTGATTTTTATTGTAGAGATGAGGTCTCGCCAAGTTGCCCAGGTGGGTCTCAAACCCACGGGCTCAGGCAATCTACTCACCTCAGCCTCCCAAAGCATGGGATTACAAGTTGAGCCACCGAGCCCGGCTCCAACTTCCTTTTAAAATGAATTAATTTTTCTAGTTCACTGTGGTATACAGTTAGATGGATTTTGACAAATGCCACCCACCATCTCAATCAGGAACATTTTTATCCCCCTCAAAAGAGTCCTCATGCCTCTTTCCAGTTAATTCCTTCATCCTTCATGAGCAACCATATTCTGATTTCTATCACCTTAATTCCATTTTGTCTGTTCTAGAACTTGCTATAAGTCAGACCATACTGTATGTTTTTGTTTTTTTGAGACAAGGTCTCACTCTGTTGCCCAGGCTGGAGTGCAGTGGTGTGATTTGGGCTCACAGTAGCCTCAACCTCATGAAATCAAGTGCAGTGGTGTGATTTGGGCTCACAGCAGCCTCAACCTCATGAACTCAAGTGATCCTTCTGCCTCAACCTCCTGAGTAGCTGAGACTACAGGCGCATGCCACCACACTCGGTTAATTTTTTTTTTTTTTGTAGAGAGGAGGTCTGAAGCGATTCTCCTGCCTCAGCCTCCCAAGTGTGAGGATTACAGGCATGAGCCACCACACCTGGCCTCCGTATCCATTTTTAACATGTAAATGATGTTGTCAATTACTTACTATGAGTAAATATTACATGCCAAAAAGATACACTGCCTTGATCCAGTGGCTAGCATCTCCACAGCACACCAGATGGTGCAGACGTGGGTCTGCAAAGTCTATGTGAAGTCTTTGGCTTAGCAATGGGGGGAGATCACTTTCCCTCTCCTCCTCTGAAGTTTTCCAACCTCAAGGCTTGCTTACCACCACCTCCCCACCTTCCTGGCCTTAGCACACAGCAACCACTGTACCCTGAGGGTCCCAGCACCCTGAGAGCTTCTATTTTTGGCTAGAATAACAATACCTAATGTAGGCATAGAGTTGTTACAGCTTAATAGCTAATAATAATATTAGCTACCATTTATTGAAGGCTCTCTCTTCAAGACACCGAGTTCAATGTTTGCATACATTATCTCCTGTGATTTTCACAGCCCCCCAGTGAGGTATGATCTCCATTTTACTAACTAGGAAACAGGCTCAGAGGTTAGAACAGGGCTTCAAAGCTTTTCATGGGCAAATGACTCACCTGGGCTCTGCTAAAATGCAAGTCTTTATTCAGTGCTGCTGGGGTTGGCCTGAGATTCAGTACCATGTGATAAGCTCCCAATCAATGCTGATGGTGCTGGTTCATGGACCACACTTGGAGTAGCAAGGGGTGAGATAATTCCTCTAAGGTCAACTACCAGCAAGGGGACAGTCTGTGTATGAATATCTGCTTTCAAAGCCAGTGCTTTTAACACTCTGCTTATGTCATGGGGAAAGAAAAAAAAAAAATGAACAAATTGGGCCGAATTCCTTTTCCTGGAGACAAGTGTTTTTGTTTAGCAAAACCCCTTGATAAGACATTTATGTTATAGAATGCTGTCCCCCTGGGCAAGGCAGGGCTTTGATAGAAATGAAATGAAGAGATCGCTAAAGAACTCTTCAGGGAAAATGAACAAGTAACTCGGGGTGGGGGCTGGAAACTGTGGAGAGAGAGGAGGAGGAGCAAGATGGTAGAAGGCTGGAGCCCACAAGGGGAAGAGGAATAGAAGTGGTCTCCGGAGGTGGAAGGATGTAGGAACTCTACAAGCAGTCTTAAGGTGTTAGCTCTGTAGGGCTGGAAGTCTTTGATCTTGCCTGGATCTTTCAGCCAATTCTGTTATACACATGGCCTTGAGTTGGTGGAGGTTTGGGGAGAAGAGAGATGGGCTTGGGGCTTAGATGTGGAAGGCACATGTGCAGCAGGCAGAGATGGAGAAGTGAAAGGCAAGTCAGAGCAGAGTCAGAGGCGGTTAGGGGAGGGAGTCTCTCCCTCCGACATGGCCCCTGCCGCAGCCTCCGGAGAGAAATGGCGGGGGATGGGGTGGGGGTGGGGGGCAGAAGGAGGTGGTGAGGTTTCCCACTGTACTGGAGCTCCAGCTCAGTTTACAGTTTCAAGGGCAGTTACAGTAAGACTTCACATCTTTCATTTCGTTTATTCCATGTGACGGCCTTGGGAGGCAAGAGGGTAGGAATCATCATCCCCATTTTACAGATGCAGAAAGCAAGTCTGGGAGGAGGGCACTGGACATTCCCACAGTCACACAGCTGAAGGATATCGGAGATGGGGCTAGAAGTGTGCTTCTCAAGCCTACTGCCTGCATCCCTGCCAGACCATCTGCATTTTTTGTCTGGAGCTGGGCCCAAGCATCAGTATGTTTCAAAAGCTCCTCATGGATGCCAGTGTTCAGCCAAGGTGAGAACCCTGCACTAGATCATGCATGCAAAGCGCGCAGCTCACACCAGGCGTGGAGCTGGACACAGGGTCAGTCTTTAGTTAGCATCGGCTGCTGTGGATTTATTTATTTATTTTTTGAGTCAGGGTTTCTTCGTCACCCAGGCTGGAGTACAGTGGCATGATCACAGTTCACTGCAGCCTTAATCTCCTGGGCTCAAGCGATCCTCCTACCTCAGCCTCCCCAGTAGCTGGGGCTACAGGCACCTGCCACCATGCCCAGCTAATTGTTTTGTTTTTATTTTTTAATTTTTTTGTAGAGACAAGGTCTCACTATGTTGCCCAGGCCGGGCAACAAGTAATCTTCCTGGACTCAATAATCCTCCTGCCTCAAACTCCCAAAGAGCTGGGATTACAGTTGTGAGTCACCACGCCTGGCCTGTGTGGATAGTTTTATTACACAGCTCAAATCTTGTGATACTGTGGTTGGCAAACTCTAGCAAGCATCCGAATCACCTGGGGGGCCTGTTAAGAAACAGATTGCAGGGTTCCTCCACACTCCAGAGTTTCTGGGGCTGGGGCAGGGACCGAGAATGTGCCTTTCTAACAAGCTACCTTTCCTGATGCTGCTGGTCCAGGGATCACACTTAGAATCAGCGCCATAAACAAAGCAAGGGAAGGTGACTCAGAAAGGTGAATTATTTCCTGCCTTTCCAGCTTGGGGTGAACTGGCCAGACTAACTGGGGCTCTTCTGGTGGCCTGCCGTGACAGGCAGGAGGGCTTTTGCTGGTTTGTAGGTGTAACAAACACACTGCAGGCTCATGGCCGACCTTCCAGGACTGGGTCCCACATTTGATGGCTGAAGGGAGACTGAAACTGATAGAAAACACCTGTAGCCTAGGCAACAGTGTCTGGCTCATATGGTTACAGACTGCTTGACAAAGAGAGAGATGGGGAGGAAGGGAGGAAATGAAAATGTGTAAGAAAAGAGAAGCTCAGCGTCAAGTGATCTGTAAGCCTGCATACTCACACACGCTTTCACAGACACACGTAGACACAAGGACATTTGACATATCCTTTCAGGCTGACCTGGGAGACAGTAACCAAGACAAGAGTTCTGGAAACTTTTTGGGCTTTTCTGCTCTGAGGAAAGAAGCCAGACACTGTCCCATCTGAGATGGTGTAAGTTGGGTCATGTGACCACCCCTCATCACCACCACTCTGACCATAGTCTAAACAGATCTACGAGCCCCAAACCACCATGTGTAGGCATAAGGGAGCCCAGCAGCCAGTGAGGCAGCCCAGTACAAGGACTCTGATGATAGGGAAGCCCTATGGCAGACAGTGACTGATTATGCAAGTTAGGGCTGACTCTTCAGGGGACATGTACAGTAAAGGAAGGTAGCAGACAGGTAAGACAAAAAGAGTAGGAGGAACTGAGAAACCGAGTCACCAGTAGTTTTTTTTTTTTTTTAATCATGGTGGTAATTTTTTCCACTATAAGCATTTTATTTTTATTAGACAAAATTTTTTTTAGAGACGAGGGTCTCACTATGTTGCCCAGGCTGGACTTGAACTCCTGGACGTAAGTGATTGCCCCATCTCAGCCTCCCAAGTAGCTGGGATTACAGGCACGCACAACAGTGTCAGCCAGCATAGTCTTTAGTATAGGCAGCCCCTTCTAAGGGGGTGACAAGATGGCCAGGCCACTGGAACGGCTGATGTCATCTGACCTGTATTCTGCACTGGCTCCTTGCCCATAAAGCTTGTTGAGTAAGCAGAGCTCATGACCTCCTTCCACTCCACCCCATGGAGCGGGGATGGAGGCTTGGGTCTAATTCAAAGACTCTGACGGGTCATCATCCCTAAAAAAGAGAGAACCTCATTGAGTTCAAAAAGTTACGCCCACGTGGGGGTGGCTTCCCCTTGCCTCCTCCCTCCATGTGGCTAGGCAGGATGAGCCAGGACAAGCCTGGCCATTCCTGCCTTTACAGGTGTCTGCCCTTCTCCCACAGGAAGCCCCCCTCCCCTACCTTTGCACACATGTTCTTTCTCTCTCTCTTGCTCTCGCTCGGGGGTCTGCCCTTTTATCTCCTTGTAGTGGTAAGACAGGAGAGTCACATATGGGCTGCTTTGCTTCTAGGTCATAGGTGTTGTATGAACTTGGGAAAAAAGGTTCTATAGTGCACAGCTCAAAACAGAGTTCTGCGTCAGAGATGCATGGGGAGCCCCCATGAAGTCAGATATTCCAGTCAGGACTCTTTGGTTGACAGTAAAGAGAAACCCAATTCAAACTGGCTTTAAAAAAAAATAAGGGTGGAGGAGGGGAGAAAATATACTTGCTTCGTTAGCTTCTGCCATGGCTGGATCCAGGAACTCAGCAATCTCATCAAGACTTGGTGTTTCTCCATGTCTCAGCTCTCTGTCCCTTGATTCCTGAGCGGTAAGCACTACCATCAACAACTCGAGGCTCACACTCTCCCAGCAGAAACAAAAGGAACCCTGTGACGCTCTTAGATCAGGCAAGAGTCCTGGAAGACCTGTGTTGGCCAAGCCCGGGTTGCAAACCTATCGGTGCACCTCTTCTGGATGAGACAACCCTGGGTTCTGTGCTCATTCCTGGACAGAGTGGATGAGGACTGGACCCAAAGGATAGTCAGGGTCCTTTTACCAGAAGAATTGGGAATGAATGCTAGGCAGGAAAAGCTAACAAATGCTTACCACAATACGTTCCGTAGTTTCATTCTCTTCACCTGTGTCTTTCCTAAGCAGGGGCATTCTAACGCAGGATTTGGGTATGCTGACATCTTGGCCGAACACTATCTCTTTAACACCATCCAACATCACCTGTTTCCGTGAGCCTGGCTGTGTGCTTGCTGGGTTGGTTTCCTTTGTGTCCTCACTTATTCCTGTAATTATAAAGCATGAAACTAGTGTAAGGACTAACACACCCTTGTCAATTTCTCCTCTGCTTTGTAAGATGACACTCAGCTTCATGACATCTTTCCAAAGGGGCTGAAGACTGTGCCCCACACACATAGCCTCAGGACAAAAGCATACACATGCCAAGCGCCTTCTGGAAAGCTGCTTCTTAAAGCAGAGACTCTTGGGAAGCTCTCTGAATCCCTAATAATACAGCTTCCTTGGGCCCCAAGGCTTTTAAAGCTACAGAAACATCCAAGATCTAATTTCCAAGTGATATCTGCCTTTGTGTTCTCTGTTATAACATAGTTTAGAACAGAGACAAAGATATAGGGGCTACATTCTGATAAATTTTTCAAGGTAATGCCTATCCAGAAGGAAGTAATCATGGATACACACAAAGCATATTACACTACAAGCACACTGACTTCTGTGTCATTTATAATGGAAAAGAATTGGAAACCATCTAAATATACGGGTCTAGCGAAACCACTAATTGTATGTTCATATAGCCTTTATGCAGAAATACTATGCAGCCAATAAAAATAATGTAGAAGAATATTGAATGATGTGAGAAAACAGTCAGGATATGTTGCCAAGAGAAAACAGAGTAAAACTCTACTGTTAATTTTTTTTTTTTTTTGAGATAGCCTCTCCCTCTGTCACCCAGGCTAGAGTGCAGTAGCATGATTATAGCTCAGTGTAACCTCAAACTTCTGGGCTCAAGCGATTGATCCTCCCACCTCAGCCTCCTGAGTAGCTGGGATTACAGGTACATGGGTGACCACGCTGGGCTATCTAAAAAAATTTTTTTGGTAGGGATGAAATCTTGCAATGTTGCTCAGGCTGGTCTGGAACTCCTGGCCTCGGGCACTCCTCCTGCCTCAGACTCCCAGATTCTGGGATTAGTGGTGTCAGCCACTGTGCTTGGCTCCTACTTTTAATTTTTGAAAATTGAGCATACACTGCGATGGAATGAATATGTTCTTTCCCCTCTCCTTCCTGCCCCAATCCATATGCTGAAACCCTAGTTCCCTGTATCACTGTATATGGAAATAGGGCCCACAGAGAGGTAGCTTAGGCTAAGTGAGACCATACGCACGGGGCCTTGATACAAAAGAATTGGTATCCTCATAAGAAGAGACATCAGGGAGCTCCCTTGCTCTCTCTCCTCACCTGGGTGCAACCAAGGTGACAGCTGGGGTAGTCTCATTACAGGCTTGACTGGGAAAGGACCTGCCTTCAAGCTCCCTCCAGTTGTTGGCAGAATTCAGTTACTTATGGTTTAGGACTGGAGGTTTCGGTTACTTGCTGACTGTTGGCCAGAGGCCACCCTCAACTAAGGGAAAACAGAGTAAAATTCCACATGGGTGTCCTTGCCACATGAGTTTCCCAAAATGGATGCTTGCTTCCTCAAAGCAGGCAATGCAGAGACTACATAACTTCTTCTGGCACGTGGTCAGGTACATGTAACCACATACATTCTGTCACCTTTGCTGTATACTGCAGGTTGGTAGCAAGTCACAAGTTCTACCCACACTCAAGCGGGGGATCACACAGGGTGTAACCCCGGGTAGATCATGGGAGCCATGGTAAGCATCTGTTGCAAATGCTGTAAATAATTTTATCTATCATATTTCACCCAGTTAGAAAATGAAACAATAGATGATGTTTCCACATTCCATCCTGGAGACTTATTTTCCCAGGGCTTTAATTCTCTCTCCTTATCTGATTTTTTGTGACTCCCACTCATATTCTGTTGGCTTTACTATGTAAACTTTTTTTTTTTTTGAGTTGGAGTCTCACTCTGTCGCCCAGACTGGAGTGCAGTGGCACACTCCCGGCCACCCGCAGCCTCAACCTGCTGGGCTCCGGCGATCCTTCCGCCTCAGCCTTCCAAGTAGCTGGAACTACAGGCGCGTGCTACCACGCCCGGCTAATTTTTGATTTATTGTAGAGACGAGGTCTCACCAAGTTGCTCAGGAGGGCTCGAACCCGTGGGCTCAGGCAATCCTCTCACCTCAGCCTCTCAAAGCACTGGGATTACAGGCTGAGCCACGGAGCCTGGCCTATGTAAACTTTTTAATGAAGTACAAGATTCCTACAGAAAAGAGACAAATCATAAATGTGTACAGTCTGAGAAATTTTCATAAAGTGACCACACCCCCATAATCAGTACCCAAATCAAGAATCAGCACATTTGGGGTCCCCAGAAAGCCTTCATATGCTTCCTGGCAGTCACCACACTCCACCTCCCCCCTGCCAAGGATGCCCACTCTCCTGGCAGGGTTGCATATTTTAAGCCTTTTTCTTCCTCCTCTAAATTTTTCACGCCTGTCGATCCCACTTATGAAGTCGTCCCAGAATAAGGACCGAGGACTTAGGAACGAGACCTGCTCAGTCAACCAGGAAGAACTTTGCTACAGGCCTGGTGCTGTTAGAAACGACACTTCAGCTCAAGTAGGCTTGAACTGGCTCCTGCTGGGGGACGGCATCCCCCCTGCCAGAGAAACTGGAAGAGAAAATTCTCGCCTGGAAGGAATTGAAGGCAGAGAGAGGCGAAGCCACTGTCAGGTGTGACTTTGCTCCTTGACATGAGTTCCTGTCTCCACACCCAAGTGAATTACTCCCCAGGGAAGTGAAGAAAACTCGCAGATGTGATTGAGAAACTGTTAGAATTCTCTAAAACAGCACTGTCTAGTTGAAATAGAACGCATACCACACGGCGCAATTTAAAACTTTCTGATAGGCACATAATAAAAAAGGAAACAGGGCAACCCCTTTGGGTCTCCTTCCACTCTGGGAGTTTTTTTGTCCTCTCAATAAATCCTACACTCAAAAAAACAACCAGGTTTTAATAACTTTAGTCATTAAATATTAAACAATAGTAATTGAATTTTAATATTATTTTAATGTAATGTACAATATCAAAAATATTATAAATTCAACCTGCAATCAATATAAAATTATACATGAGATATTTTATATTTTTTTATGCTAAGTCTCTGAAACCCACTGTTTGATATCTAATATCTCACAAGTCAGTTCAGACTAGCCACGTTTCAACTGTTCAGTAGCATATGTGGCTGATGGCTACCATATTGACCAGTTCTAAGGAATTAGGGAGAAGTGCCAGGAAATGAAAATAAAATTCAAATTTTAAAATGCTCCAAGAATAGTGGGAATAATACCCAAATAACAAATATGTATTCATTCATCAAATATGTTTGCGTGTAGGGGACAGGAAGAAGAACTCAGAGCTTCTGCCCTTAAGAACCTCATAATCTAGCAAGGGAGACAGACACGAACACACCATTATAGCATCAGGTGGCAAACACCATGCCAGAGATGAGCGTGAGGAAGCAGAGATGGCCCTTCCGCTGGGAGGGTGGCGAGAGAACTCACATTCTAATATTGTCATCCATTACAACTAGAAAGGGTACCTGAAACTCTCATCATGCAATGAGTTCTAGGTCATGTAAACAGTCTGGTTAAAATGCAAATACCTACTCAGGCAGGGTGAACACATGAACCCGTGCATGCCCATTTACATTCATTATTTGTTTGAAATCAGATTTATTTGCGTTCTTTGGCAGAAAACAAAAGTGAGGTATGAGGGGAAACGACTCAAGGTTCACATGTAGAACACAGAGGCCCTGAAGGCTTCTAAGAGGAGACCTGACTGAGGAGAGAGGGAGTATTAAAAGGGAAGCTTTCAGCCTGGCATGGAGGCTCACACCTGTAATCCCAACATTTTGGGAGGTTGAGGCGGGAGGTTCACTTGAGCCCTGGAGTTTGAGGCTGTGGTGAGCCATGATTGTGCCACCGCAGTCCAGCTTGGGTGACAGAGGGGGACTTCAACTCAAAAATAAAAAAAATTAAAAAATTTTAAAAAGCGAAGATTTAGGTGTCAGGAGGAGAGGCAGAAAATTGCCTGACTCTGCATCTTGAAACACCAGTCCAGTCCAATGTCTTTCTTGATCCCATCCTATGGTAGCCCAGACCTCCTCAAAGCATGGCCCTCAGATTGCCTGCAACAGATTCACCTGCATATACTGTTAAAAATGCAAGCCGGTCTCGGTGGCTCAGCCTGTAATTCCGTGCTTTGGGAGGCTGAGGTGAGTGGATGGCCTGAGCCTGTGGGTTCGAGTCCACCTGGGCAACTTGGCGAGACCTCATCTCTACAATAAATAAAAAAAAATCAGCCGGGTGTGGTATCGCGCGCCTGTAGTTCCAGCTACTTGGAAGGCTGAGGCAGAAGGATCGCCGGAGCCCAGCAGGTCGAGGCTGCGGTGGCTGGGAGTGGCCACTGCACTCCAGTCTGGGTGACATATTGAGACTCCAACTAAAAAAAAAAAAAAAAAAATGCATAGCCCTCTAGCCCTGGACCCTGCCTCAGCCCTTCTGTGGTAGATAGTATTACCATTCCCAACCTGCTCCTTCTTTCCTATGAGATGATTATACATCTATAATACAAAAGTGCATGTCCCCTTGGAGGCTGTTCCTTCTGTCTGAGTCCTTAGATGAAGAAAATGTGACAGAGCTGACACACAGCCAGTATGTCACATAAGGGAGAAATAAATCTTTTTTCATTAAACACCACCGAGATTTGGGGAGATATTTGTTACTGAAGCATAACTAGGCAGGAGCTGACTGATACACCCAAATCAGTCTAAGAAAAAAGGTACTCCTGTTGATCTGCATCTTTCTGATGTGACCCTCATTCTCACTAAAAGTGCCCAAGCAAATAAATATTTCCTCTTTGAGGTGAGCCTGTCATCAGCTAGAAAGTTGAAGGCTGGCCACAAAACAAATAGGAACTTAGAGTTTCAGGTATCAGTAATGCAGAGTATTCTGGGTCAATATGCATCTTAATTCCTCAGTCCATGACGGTCCTAGAAATTAAGGAAAACTAAAGCTAGATGGAAGTAGCCTTGGTATGGTAACTCATCAACAGGCATGGAACTCCTTTTAGATGCAGGGCACCTGGGGCTGGCACTGAAAGGGAGGTTCACACACCAAGCCTGAGAGTCCCTGTCCCTCTGAGCCATGATTCCCTGACAATCAAGACTTTTGTCTTTCCGAGTTGAGCAGTACTATGGTCTGCACGTGTCCCCCAAACTCATATGTTGACACTGAATTGCCAATGTGATAGTATCATGAGGTGGGGCCTTCAGGAGGTGATCAAGTCATGATGGCAGAGCCCTTGTAAATGAGATTACAGCCCTTATAACAGGTCTAGGGAGGATTCTCTAGCCCTTTTTGCCCTACCATCTCTTCTGCCACATGAGGACACAACGATTGTCCCTTCTGGAGGACACAATAGTAAGGTACAATCTTGGAAGCAGAGACACCAACCCTCACCACATATTAAACCTGCCATGCCAGCAGCTCCTTGGTCTTGGACTCCTTCCAGCTTCCAGAACTTTGTAAAATAAATTTATGTACCAAGTCTACAGTATTTTGTTTTAGCAGCACAAATGGACTTGGATAGGCAGCCGTGGTTGTCCCTGGTACTTTGACCAAGAAAGGTTCTGGGTAGAACGATGAAGGCAATTCTGATAAGAAGGTCAGCTATTGCTCCAGAAAGGGAGGCGGGCGTGGCTCACCTAGAGCAGCCATCGCTTCTCATAGCCAGGGCAGTCACCATGTTCTTCCCAAAGGAAACCTGGGTCAGTGGAGCACCTCTCCCTGCTTCCCATCCTTCAGTGGCTCTCTTGCTTTGAGGATTGCATCCAGACTCCTTGCCGGGGCATAGAAGGTCCTTTGTGAACTGACCCTCTCTCTCTCTCTCTCTCTCTCTCTCTCTCTCTCCTCTCTGTCTCTCTTCTCTCTCTCTGTCTCTCTCTCCTGTCTCTCTCTGTCTCTCCTCTCTGTCTCTCTGTCCTCTCTCTATCTCTCTCTCCTCTCTCCTCTCCTCCCTTCTTCTCTCCTTTGAGAAGTGAGCCTGTCATCTCAGTAACATTCAGTAATGCAGAGTATTCCGGGTCTCCTCTCCTCTCCTCTCTCTCTCTCTCCTTTTCTCCCCCCACCCTGTATTCCAGCTACTCAAATATTTGGGCAGTTCCTCAAGGGCACTACCCTCTCTCACATCTGGGCCATTTTGTGTGTGTGTGTGTTTTTTTGAGTTGGAGTCTCACTCTGTCACCCAGACTGGAGTGCAGTGGCACGCTCCCAGCCATGGCAGCCTCGACCTGCTGGGCTCCGGCGATCCTTCCGCCTCAGCCTTCCGAGTAGCCGGAATTACAGGCACGCGCTACCATGCCCGGCTGATTTTTTGATTTATTGTAGGGATGAGGTCTCGCTTGCCCAGGCGGGTCTCGAACCCGCGGGCTCAGGCAATCCACTCACCTCAGCCTCCCAAAGGCGCGGGATTACAGGCTGAGCCACCGAGCC
>CAUYQG010234111.1:0-11258 GCA_963574415.1 Tarsius wallacei | reverse complement strand
AAATGTATCAGTCTGTAATCCCGCGCCTTGGGAGGCTGAGGTGAGTGGATTGCCTGAGCCCACGGGTTCAATACCCGCCTGGGCAACTTGGTGAGACCTCATCTCTACAATAAATCAAAAAATTAGCCGGGTGTGGTAGCGCGTGCCTGTAGTTCCAGCTACTCAGAAGGCTGAGGCGGAAGGATCGCCTGAGCCCAGCAGGTCGAGGCTGCGGTGGCCGGGAGCAGCCACTGCACTCCAGTCTGGGCGACAGAGTGAGACTCCAGCTCAAAAAAAAAAAAAAAATATCCAAAGGATGTTGTATAGCTAACCAAATAGGATTAAATTAGAAATCTACAATGGGCGAGGGGTGGGACACAACATCAATAAGGGTACCTGATCTCAAACCAGACAAAGTGGGGACCAAAAGGAGGCCCAAAATTTACCTGTGTGAAGTCCACTTATATACCTAATCCTGAATTGTACCCCACATCTTTAAAATAAAATATATTTTAAAAAAGAAAAAAAAACTAAAAAAAATTTAAATAAATAAATAAAAATTAAAAAATAAAAATAAAGAAATCTACAACAGAAAGAAATTTGGAAAATTCACATTTTTATGAAAGTAAAGCCACACACTCCTAATTAATTGATGGATCAAAGAAAATATCACAAGTAAAATTAGAATATACACTCTGATAAATAAAAACTTAATAAAATAAAGAGAAAATGTAATCTTAGGACCTTCCGAATTTATTATTCTAAAGGGAAATGTTGAGCTATAAAAACTGACTCATGTAACCCAAGTGTTTCTCTTCGCTGATGCACGACTGTTGTTTTCTGAGTTTTTTGTTGAAATGTTATGCACTAACCAGAGTTCCTACTCTTTATTCAAACTTAGACTAAACTATGAGGGGAGATACGCTCTTGTGACTATTACAATGGAATGCTAAACAACAATCTTAGTCAATCAAATCTTATATTTATATGTTAGCCTTTGTATGGAAACTGTTCTAATTCTGTTTAACATCTCTGTTTGTCTATACAAACGATCTTCATTTTTCCCCACAGTGGAAGCATCGATCACCATTCTTTGGGGTAGCTCTGTTCCCTTGATGGCTGCCCTCACACTTTGTTCTTGAATAAACTCTTTAAACTAGATCCTGGGCTTTTTGGTAATTTTAATTTGACAAAAAAAGCAACATATCAAAACTTATGTAATGAAGCTTGTGCATTACTTAGAAGAAAATTGATAACAGTAGATGTTTATATTTTTAAAAGTGAGATCTAAAATTAATCATCTATTCTTTTACCTTAAAGAAGTGAAAGTAATAGCAAAAAAGAATCAAAGCATACAGAAGGTGGAAAGCAATTTTCGAAATTAGAGCATAAATCAATGAAACAGAGAATTAGACACAATAGATAAATCAAAATCAAACACTGATTCTTTAAGGTCAACAATTTGTGTGTGTGTGTGTGTGTGTGTGTGTGTGTGTCAGAGTCTCACTCTATCAACCAGACTAGAGTGCAGTGGCATGATCACGGCTCACCACAGCCTTGACTTGACTTTCTGGGCATAGGTGATCCTCCCATCTCAACCTCCTGAGTAGCTGGGACTACGAGCATATTCCACCACACCTGGTTATTTATTTTTATTTTTGTTTTTTCAGAGATGAGGCCTCACTATGTTGCCCAGGCTTGTCTCAAACTCCTTGTACAAAGCAATCCTCTAGCCTCAACCCCCTAAAGTGCTAGGATTACAGGCATGAGCCACCACACCCAGCCAAAATCAACAAAATCGATAAATATTAAGCTAGACTAACAAGCCAAACTAAATGAAGAAGACTGAAGTTTTATCATTAATAAAAGAATAGACATTACTACTCACCTTATAGAAATAAAAAAAGGATTATAAGTGAATACTCTAAAAAATTGAAAAGTATCAAAATATCTAAATGAAATGGAAAAATTCTTAAAAAGACACAAACTACCAAGAATGACTTAATAATAAATAGAAATGTGACTGTACATAAAACAAAGAATTTAAATTTGTACTTTTTAAAACCCCATAAGAAAAAGTTTATGCCTAGATGGTTTCCCTGATAAATTCTTCATCAATCATTAAAGGAAAAAATACAAACCTTTTGCAAAAGCTTTCTAAGAAAAAGAAAAGAGAACATTTTCCAACTCATTCTATGTGACCTGTATTACCTTAATACCAAAACTGGACAACAAAATCACAAGAAAAAAATCTACAGCCCAAAGCCCTTTGTGTATATAGACTTTAAGAGTTCAGTAAAATGATAGCACTCTGCATCCAGCTATATATAAAAAGGATTATATATCATGATCTAGAGGGATTTATCTCAGGAATGAAAGATGTTTCACTTCTGAAAATTAAAAAATGTGATACTTTGTATTAATAGAATAAAAAACAAAATACAAATAATAATTTCAATAAATGCAGAAAATACTTATTTATTTATTTATTTATTTATTATTCCTTTATTTATTTTAGAGTTGAGGTCACCCAGGCTGGACTGCAGTGGTACGATCACAACCTCAACTTTCCTGAGCTCAGACAATCCTCCCATGCAAGTCTCCCAAGTCTCCCAAGTAACAGGGACTACAGGTGTGTACCACCATGCCTGCTAATTTTTTCTGTTGTAGGGACAGAGTCTCACAATGTTGCCTAGGTTAGTATCAAACTCTTGGGCTCAAGCAATCCACCCACCTTGACCTCCCAATGTGCTGGGATTACAAGCATGAGCCATTTCACCCAGCAAAAAATTATTTTAATAATCTTACACACTTAATGATAAAAGCAGTGAACAAATTAGAGAGAGAAGGGGCTATCTCTCAACTGCAGAAAAAGAATTTACCAAAAAAATTCCCATACCTTCTGTTATACTCATTTATGAAAGAATGAATGTTTAACTCCTACAATCAGAAATAAAACAAGAGTATTCACTGTTTCCAGTTTTATTATGCAAAGTACTACAGATTATATTAGGGCAATTAGGCAAGAAAAATGTAAAAACAGCATTTATACTGAAAAGGAAAAATTAAAAGTGTCTCTTCACATATAACATAATCCTGTAAGTAGAAAATCCTAAAGAACCCATTAATAACAATTAGATCAAATAAGGTGGTTTATCAAGAATGGAGGAAAAAGTTCAATATATAAAAATTAATTGCATTTCTATATATTAGCCATGAAGAAATGTGAAAATAAAGTTAACCATGTAAGGTCATGTACGTATAATAACATCAAAAATAAAAAATAAAGGTAAATTTTTTAAAGTGTGAGACTTGTATACTGAAAACTATAAAACATTGAATAACCTAAGGGAGATATAAATAATTAAGAAGGCTCCTTTTTGAGCACCAACTTTCATAAAGCAGCTTCTAGGTAAACTAAAAAAAAGACATTGACTCTAACACTATCAAAGCTAGGGACTTAAAAACTCCACTCACAACCCTAGACAGATCATCAAGACAAAAAGTCAACAGGAGATCTGGAACCTCAACATGATGCTTGACCAAATGGACTTAATTAATTTCTACAGAACACTCCATCCAACAACCATGGAATATACATTCTATTCATCACCACATAAAAAGTACTCTAAGATTGACCACATCCTTGGCCATAAATCAAGCATAAACAAATTCCATAAGATTGAAATTCTGCCATGCACCTTCTCAGACCACAGTGGAATTAAAAAAAAAAAAAAAAAATCAACACCAACAAAATTCCTCCAAAACCCACAAAGTCTTTTTTTTTTTTTTTTGAGTTGGAGTCTCACTCTGTCACCCAGACTGGAGTGCAGTGGCCGCTCCCGGCTACCGCAGCCTCGGCCTGCTGGGCTCCGGCGATCCTTCTGCCTCAGCCTTCCAAGTAGTCGGAATTATAGGCGCGCGCTACCACGCCCGGCTGATTTTTTTTATTTATTGTAGAGATGAGGTCTCACCAAGTTGCCCAAGCGGGTCTCGAACCCGCGGGTTCAGGCAATTCACTCACCTCAGCCTCCCAAAGGCGCGGGATTACAGGCTGAGCCACCGAGCCCGGCTCACAAAGTCTTTGACACTAAACACCATGATGCTAAACAACTCCAGGGTCAACATGGAAATCAAAACAGAGATTAAGAGATGCCTGGAAATAAAGAAACCTCTTACCAAATTCTCTGGGATGCCGTGAAAACAGTAGTAAGGGGGGAATTCATACCTCTACAAACACACATGAAGAAAATGGAAAGATAACAAGTTAACAGCCTACAAATCACCTAAGGAAGCTGGAAAAGCAAGACCACTAAAACCTTAACTTCAGCAGAAGAATCCAGATCACCAAAATAAAAGCCCAAATTTGAGACATAGAAGACAAAAATACAATACCAAAAAATCAATGAAACCAAAAGCAGTTTTTTTAAAGGATAAACAAGATTGATGGACCTCTAGCTAGACTGACCAAGAAAAAGAGAGAGAAAGTACAAATAAACACAAACAGAAATGCAAAAAATGAAGTCAAAATTGACCCCAAAGAAATACAAAAGATAATCAGAGATTACTATGTACACCTGTATGGAAACAAACTCGAAAACCTAAATGAAATGGAGGACTTTCTGACATCACACAACCTCCCCAGGTTGAAACAGGAAGAATTCAATCTCCTGGGTTGTTATTAGTCTTTGACACTAAACACCATGACTAATAACAACCCAGGAGATTGACTTTGTCATAACAAAACTACCTACAAAAAAAGCCCTGGACCAGAAGGTTTTCCAGCAGAATTCTACAAAACATACAAGGAGGAGCTGATAACAATCATTTTGAAAGTATTCTGGGCAATTGAGAAAGTAGGAACTCTCCCCAAATCATTTCATGACACTAACATCATATTGATACCCAAACTGGATAAAGATCCAACAAAGAAAGAAAATCACAGGCAATATCCTTGATGAACATAGATGCTAACATTTTCAACAAGATTCTAGAAAATCAGATTCAACAACACATCTCAAAAATCATCCACCATGATGAAGAAGGCTTCATCCCCGGGAAGCAGGGCTGGTTCAACACCCATAAGACATAATTAAATATATCAACAAATGTAAAGACAAAAATCATATGATTATGTTATTAGATGTGGAAAAAGCTTTTGATAAAATCCAGCACCCTTTCTTCATAAAAATCCTCAAACGTCTAGGCATACATGGAATAGACCTCAAAATACTAAGAGACACCTATGAGAAAACCACAGCCAACACACTGCTAAACAGACAGATATTGGAAACATTTCCCCTGAAAACCAGAACAAGACAAGTTGTGCTCACTCTCACAAATCCTGTTCAACAAAGTATTGGAAGTCCTAGTTAGAGCAATCACACAATAGAAGGAAATCAGAGGTAAAGGAAAAGAAGAAGTCAAGTTATCCCTTTTTGCAGACAACATGATTCTATACCTTGAAAATCCAAGAGGATCTGTCAAAAACCTCCTTGCACTGACTAAATGTGCAAAAGTCAGTTGCATTCCTATACACCAACAATAAACAAACAGAAACCCAAATAAAAAGCACAATCCCATTCACAATAGCCATAAAAAAATGGAAATACCTTGGCATCTTCCTAACCAGAGAAGTCAAAGACTTTTACAATGAAAACTACAGAATGCTGCTAAAAGAAATTTAAAATGACACAAACAAATGGGAAAATATTCCATGGTCTGGATTGGAAAAATCGACATTGCTAAGATGTCCATCCTACCCAGGGAAATCTACAAATTTAACTCAATAACCATTATATTACCAGCAGCATTCTTCTCAGACTGGAAATGACAACACAGGAATTCACATGGAAACATAAACGACCACAAATAGCCAAAACAATCCTCAGCAAAAAAAGCAAAACAAAGCAGGGGGCATCACAGTCCCAGACTTTAATCTTTATTATAAAGCTACAATAATCAAAACAAGCCTGGTAGTTAAAAGAGCAGGCATATAGACCAACGGAACAGGATAGAGATTCCAGAAAGCAAAACATCAATTTGTCAACCAACTCATCTTCGACAAAGCCTCTACCACAAACCACTGGGGAGAGGAGAACCTATTCAGTAAATGGTGCTGGGAAAACTGGCTGACCACATGCAGAAGATTAAAACAAGACCTCCACCTATGCCCATACACAAAAATCAATTTTAAATGGATCAAAGACCTAAAGGTAAAACCTCAAAATATAAGAACCTTAGAAAATGCAGGAGACACCCTATGAAAATTGGAACCAGTTGCTGATCAAAATCCCAAGTGCCCATGCTATGAGATAAGATAGACAAGTGCGACCTCATCAAACTGAGAAACTTCTGCAAAGCCAAAGAAACCATTGAGAGAGTAGGGAGACAGCCTACAGATTGGGAAAAAATATTGCCAACTTTATATCTGATGAAGCCCTAACATCTAGGATCTACAAGGAATGCAAACGTGCTGAAAAGAAAAAAGACAAACAGCACCATTACAAAGTGGGCAAAGGATATAAATAGACACTTCTCAAAAAAAGAAATACAACCAGCCAACAGATTCGTGAAAAAATGCTCAGCATCACTAGTCATCAAAGAAATGCAAATTAAAACCACACTGAGATACCACCAAACTCCAGTCAGGATGACCATCATCAACAGCTCAAAAAACTTCAGATGCTGGAGAGGATGTGGTAAGAAGGGAACACTTCTGCACCTTTGGTGGGAGTGTAAACTAGTACAGCCTCTGGAAAACAGGGTGGTGATTCCTAAAAGATTTAAACTTGACCTCCCATATGACCCCACATCCCCCGACTGGGAATATACCCAGAGGAACTCAAATCACTCTATCAAAAAGATACCTGCACACACAAGTTTACTGCAGCATTATTCACAATAGTAAAAACATGAAACCAAATGTGCTGCCCATTGAAAGAGGACTGGACAGCCGAGCTCGGTGGCTCAGCCTGTAATCCTGTGCCTTTGGGAGGCTGAGGTGGGTGGATTGCCTGATCCCGCGAGTTCGAGACCCGCCTGGGCAAGCGAGACCTCATCTCTACAATAAATTACAAAATTAGCCGGACATAGTAGCGTGCGCCTGTAGTTCTAGCTACTTGGAAGGCTGAGGCGGAAGGATCGCCGGAGCCCAGCAGGTCGAGGCTGCGGTGGCCGGGAGCGGCCACTGCACTCCAGTCTGGGTGACTGAGTGAGACTCCAACTCAAAAAAAAAAGAAAGGCTAAAGAGACTGGGCATGGTGGCTCACACCTGTCATCTCAGCACTTTGGGAGACCAAGGTGGGAGGATCACTTAAGGCCAAAAGTTTGACACAATCCTGGGCAACAGAGTCAGACCCTGTCTCTAAAAAAAAAAACTAAAATATTTAGCCGATCGTGGTGGCACACACCTGTAACCCCAGCTATTTGAGAGCCTGACATGGAAGAATTGCTTGAGCCCTGGAGTTCAAGCCTGCAGTGAGCTACGATCATGACACTGCACTCCACCTGGGCGACAGAGTGAGGCCATGTCTCTTTAAAAAAAAAAAAAAAGAAAAAGAATAAAGCTAGGAAATTTGCAGAACTACATGAGATTTGTATGTGTGTGTGTGTGTGTTTGTGTGTATGTGTATAATAAATACTTTTTCTGTCTTGCATATTTTTAACAAAAGTATATACCAATTCCATTACTAAACAGAAGACTAAAAAGGCAGTATGTAAGCTGACTCAGACGAGTTGCACCCCCAGCACGAGGGAGGTTTGCCTGTGGTGACTAAATTAGTGAATAAAGCACTTCCCCGTCATAGACAACACTGTGAGTTCAGCCTGTGGTCCTAAATAAAATGAGTTTGTTGGTTTCAGCTCAATGCTTCAGGGAAGGGGGGAAATCCCCTAATTCATTATTTTGCCATGATTGGCACCTCTGAGCTACACACACTAAATTTAGATGATTCAACTCTGATTCCTTAATCAGAAAAAGAATGGAAGGGGGGCACGAGGGGGGCTCAGTGCAAGAGAAAGTGGCTGCATGTGACTCACGGTGAACTCTAATGATCACTCAGAGAAATCCGATCGATTGTCTCCACACTCATTTACAACAAAGAGGCCACCAGATTCAGGCCGACATGATGTGCATTCTGACACACCAACTTGGCATACCGACTGACTATGAGGAAAACGTTACATCAGAAGGATAAAAGAGGGGAAAAGAAAACTGTAAACTGTTCTCTCAAATAGCTCATTTGTTTATGAAACCAGTATGAGAGTCCACTCTGTGCCAGGCATGTGGTGGGCTCTGGGCATTCCACCATGAACTGGACAGCTTCTATTCTCACGGGACATAGTTTCTAGAAGGCAAGGCAGGCAGTCGTTTTACAACGGAGATAAAAGACACCCAACATAATGCCTGCTACGGCTAGAAAAATAAAGGAGGCAAAGGAATGGAGAGGCTGGAACTACTGGTTTCGGTACTGCCGTCAGACCAGCCGCTCTGTCAAGGTGGCATTTGAGCAGGGAACTTTGGGAAATGAGGGAGGCTGTCGGGGGAAGGGCCTCACGGCAGAGGCACCAGCAAGTTCCGGGACACATTTGAATGTTCATTGCCTAGGGCTACTGTAACAAAATACCACCAACCTAGGCACAGCCATGTGTTGTCCAGTTCTGAAGACCAGAAACACCAAATCAGTGTCAGCAGGGTCACGCTCCCTCTGAAACCTGGAGGGGAGAATCTTGGACTCTTCTAGATTTTGTTAGTGGCTGGCAACTTTCGGCATTCCTTGACTTGTGGGTGCATCACTCCAACCTCCACGGTTGCATTCCATCTTAAGAGGATACGGGTCATGTTGGATTAAAGGCATACCCTAACCCCATCTTAATGTGATTGCATCTGCAAAGACCCTATTTCCAAATAAGGCCGTGTTTACAGGCACCCACAGGTTAGGATGTCCACATTATCTTTTGGGGACACAGTTCAACCCATAACGTGGCTATTGAGGGACTGAAGAAGCAAGGAGGGCACGTGGCTTGGGCAGTGTTGGTGTTGGGGTGGGGGAGGAAACCAGGGCTGATGAGTAGAACTCTGTAGGCAACGGTCTTTTCCATCTAGCAGTGATATGCACTTGTGTTTCAGAAGATTCTCTTTGTCTGTGGTATGGGGAATAAATTGCAGTTCCTGGACCAGTATCAAGACTTGACTGCATGATTAAATGTGCTCATTTCCTCTAAGTTGTGACTTTTTTCTTTTCTTTAGTTCATACTTGACGAGAATGGTTTTTTCCAGAGTTCTGTGTTCCTGGGTGGTGTAAAGACCTTTCTGGTTTGCTTCTGCCAGGATGCAGTTTTCTCTGATACAAATGATTTGAGGCTGAGATGAATTAGGCTTTTCCTCAAGGAGGTATTATTTAGGCTTACAGGAAAAGCAGGATTGGAATATGCTCAATGTGGGGAGACACTCACTTGGCCACTCACAGGGTATAGGAAGGGTTAGGAGAGAAGGGGGGGGGGGCAAGCCTGGACATGCCAAGGGCTTGCACCTTTGTAGGTTAGTGGAGGCATCTACAGCCATGATAGTCACGGAGAAGAACGGTCTCCTCAGGGCTGTGCTCTGAGCAAGCAGAGTGTGGGTTACAGTGACGGGCGAGGCAGGGAGACCAAGCAGGAGAGAATGGCCACAGGTGACATGCAAGGCGTGGGGGGGAGTGACAATGGCTAAGAAACGGAAGACACTGAGAAGTAGGACAGCGGGTAATGACATCTTGGAGATCAGAGGGAGGGTGGAATCAAGGCACTCCAAGGTGTCCAGCTTTGATGAGGCCACAAAAGAGAAGTGCATTCATCAGCAGAACTGGTTTGAGACAAAAGTAACTGTACTTTTTTATTACCGCTGTTTTCATTTGGTTTTGTTCTGAACTGAGTATACTTCATGTTGCAGGAAGGACAAACGGGTACAGCTAGCTAAAAGTCTGAATGGTCATCGACGTAAAAATCATGATTGAAACTAACCATTCAGTCATCATTTTTTTAGCATCTGCGACGTGCCGTGCACCGCCCACCTTCGCCCACGAGAAGCTCATATACAAGTGGAGAGAAACAGCTCCACAAACAAAGAGAAGCAACATTTACAGAGTCTGTCCTGGGCTCCATAATAGCAGCTTGAGGGGAAAGGTCAGAACGTCCTCCCCAGGAAGTGGCTGCCAGTGTAGAACACGACTTCCAGACTGATAGGAGGGTGGAGGCAGCTGTGGGAGGCAGGCCTCCCAGGTCCGGAGAGCAGCGACCCATTCGAACGCGAGATTGTTCTGCAACCGCTGGTGGGTAGCTGAGAGAGAAGACGTGAAGGACTCAGTGAGGCTTAAAAGCAGGCCAGGCTCAAGGTCTGGATTGCGTCCTGCAGGCTATAGACTAGAGCGGCTGCGATTAGAAAGGTAGGACAGACTTCGGAGACATGCCCACATTTGGTCAGCAGGAAAAGCAGTCAGAGTGATAGTAACAGCTGCCATCTGATTATGTGCCAGACCCACAAATGGCTGCAAAAATCATATAAATAGGTGGCATTATCCCGTTTTACAAATGAGGAAAACAGAGCCATGGCGGTTCTCAGACTTGTCCAAGGCGACCCAGTTAGCAAGAGGCAGGGCCAGTATTTGGACCAGGTATGTCTGGCCCCCAAGCCAGACCTTGTTCCATCCCTTAAGAGTTAAGGGTGGCCGGGCTCAGTGGCTCAGCCTGTACTCCCGCGCTTTGGGAGGCTGAGGTGAGTGGCCTGAGCCCACGGGTTCGAGACCCGCCTGGGCAACTTGGCGAGACCTCATCTCTACCATAAATCAAAAAATGAGCCGGGCGTGGTAGCGCGCACCCGTAGTTCCAGCTACTTGGAAGGCTGAGTGGAAGGATCGCCAGAACCTCGCAGGTCGAGGCTGCGGTGGCTGGGAGCATGCCACTGCACTCCAGCCTGGGCGACAGCGTGAGACTTCAACTCAAAAAAAAAAAAAAAAGAGGTAAGGGTGGTAAAAAGCAGGGGTCTGAGAGCTCTCATGGAACCCTCAGTACTCACCCAGCTGTCTCTGACACCACAGTCACGGATTTGTTGAAATTCAGATTCATAGGTGAACTCTGTATGCACTGAGGAAGTTATTTTTGTTTTAAGAGACATAGCCAAAGAATAATGCCTATCTGTCCATTCCCATGACCCAGTTACATTTCTTTCTTTCTTTTTTTTTTGACCATTTAAATATACTTTTATTTATTTTTTCTTTTCTTTTTTTTTTTTTTTTTGAGTT
>CAUYQG010234109.1:0-55320 GCA_963574415.1 Tarsius wallacei | reverse complement strand
GGTTGTTTGTAGAGATTATTAAGGACTTTTTGACCACTCATTTCCAAAATATAGTATAAGGGACAATTAAAGTTCCCCAAGTAGAAGCATATGATTAAATTTTTCTTGTAATACCCAACTCCCTTTTCCATATACCAAAACTCTTCCAAATCAGCTTCAGTGTCACCACCCAAGTGAGACCTTCCCTGGCTCCCTCACTTCTTTCTCTCTACTTCCTAAATACCTCGGCCACTTCCCAACCAGAGAAATAAGAGACCTTAGCAATGAAAACCACAAAACACTGCTTAAAGAAATCCAAGAAGCTCTATGTGTCTATCACCCAGAAGCTGACTCAGGATAGGTGGGTGAATTGTCTGGGGCTCCACATCCTCCCATTACCCACCAAGTCTTGTGCACTGGGGGTGATCCTGTCTGAGTTTGTGAAGAGCAGCCCCAGAACAATGCAGAGATCACCTTCTGGTCATAAAATGCAGGTTTGCTGTTCCACAGAGACCCCTGGAGCACTTCTCTGTACAGACTTAGAATAGGCTGCTCAGTTTCTCTATGGACAGCTGTTCCTGCTGCACAAAGGGTCAGGAAGGATAGCTTCCTCCCCAGTAAGTACCACAGTCTCCAGATCTGTTTCCAGTGGTGGGGCTTTGCAGCCTAGCCTGATACCAGAGGAAGTGGCAGCAAGTCGAGGTTTGGGGTGGCCACTCCCTGCCACTTCTTTGGGACTCTGCCTCTGGTTCCCTTGCTGTGCTCTCTTCCTATCCCTCACTGCCAGTGTCTGGCCTGTCACTGTGGTAATGGAGCAGATTCTAGCAGTGGCAGTCACTTTAGCAGCTTCAGCAGGAACAGCTTTGTTGATTTTTAAAAAATGGCGTTCAGCCTCTGCTCCGCAGAAAGCATCACGGTTCAAGTAGAACAGCTGTGGCACCAGTCACTTCACCAGGAGTGCCCTGGCCACTTGCTCCTAAGTCCCTACTTAGTCACCCACTTACACACCAATTTATACACAGACATGCATGCAAATTCATCCATATACTCACACTGGGAACTGTGCAGTCAAACTGGCTACACGGTCACCTTCAACATTCTTAATTTTGGAAATGATTCTAGTATAATTATTATAGACATGTATAAAGATTGTCATATGGAAATTTAGTTCAATATTGCAGTGCAAATGACAAATTTGAATACATTCAGATGTTTCAAATTATGCAATAGTTAAATGTTAAAATAACATTTTATATTCTGCAGATTATTAGTTTTTTGTGTGTAATACATTGTTATTCAAATATTTAATAATTAATAGCTTATAAGAATACTTTTAACCAAAGATAAAGATCAGATTATGATCAAGAATGAAATGAGGATAGAAAACCTTGCATTACAATATGATCCCTTGTGTATGCAAGCATATGCATATGCTTACCATGAAGCATCATTTGAAATCCCTGGGCTCTTTCTTTCTTTCTTTCTCCGTCTTTCTTTCTACACTTTTTTTCTTTCTTTTTAAAATTTTATAATTTTTGTAAATTGTATACTTTGCAGAAAAGACTTAAAGTGGCTGTAATCATTTTTATAAACATATATGTTGTAAAACCAAGATCATTTATAAACATAAAACAATAAAAAAAAACTACACAGATTTTTGAGACATGCATTATTATATCAAGGTGGGTGACCCTGGACTAATGGTTTAATTATTTTGTTTCAATTTTCTCATCTATAAGATGAGAACTATATTTGTCATCCTTTTAGAAGATTTGTTTATCACCTGACTGCTTGGATTCTTGGCAATGCTTATGACGTTTATTAAGCATTTAAGTTATAATTTAATGGACCGTTTTCATTTATTTAAAAAAATTTGCTGAGAACTTACATATGTCATGCTATCTGCCAGTTCCCAGAAATGTAGCAGTGAAAAACATAGACAATGTCCATAGACTTAATAAATTATACAAATGCATTTGTTATTAATATTATTATGCTACTGTAAGTGTTATTGAGGTAGTTATCATAGTAAAATAGAATATTATATTAGATGTTTAGAATGTACTCAGTGATGTAATAAATCTAAGCTGTTACTGAAAATATATGCCAAATGATTCCACATATTTGCTTGTGACAAATTGATATAACTTTTGTCACAGCTCTCAAACAAGGAAAAACAGTTTCTATTACCTGCTTCTCAGTGTTCACTTGCTAATCAGAATAAAAAATGCACTGTGATCTGATAATTTTATTAAAGTAGATATACTGAGCTAAGAAGTTCAATAAGTTTAGTTAAAGTAAATACAATAGTGAGTTTTATACCTGTATTTCTTATGATATAATGAAATTGGCCAATGATGCAATAGTAAAGTGAATGTGAATAAAAGCCAATCTAAAAGATGTTCCAATAATTGGGAGATGCAAAGTCTCGTTGGCTCAATGGAGAGATTTGAACCTTCAGGTTGCCTGTTGCAATCCACTTGTCAACGTGTTTTTGTTTTTTGTTTTTTGTTTTTGGTCAGCATATAAATAATCAAAAAATTTCACATAAATACTCATATTCCCAGATTTTTTCAAATAATTAGAAGATATGTCATTCTTACACAGAAGTCCTTCTCCATAAATAAGTATATCCTTTTGAATGTGTAATGAAATATTTTAACTTGACATTCTTCAAAAAAGTTCCTTAATATTATTTCTTCAATTTTGTTGCAAATCATTCATTTCGAGGTTATGTTTCTGACAAATAATGCATTCATATAATCAAAATGAGCCATGTGAATTTACGATCGAATGAGCTAGTGAATACTGCCTCTTGAAATCTGAGAAGAATACCTGAACAGAATATTGCTACAAAAGACATTTTTTTGTTGTCACTAACAATAAAGTAAAGAATATAGACAAAGTCTAAGTTCTTCTGGAGTTTACATTCCAGTGGAGAAGACAGAAAATAAAAATAAATAAGTAATATATTTGCAGATGAGAAATTCTAAACCAGTAAAGGAGAAAAAGTGGAAAGAGAATGAGTACGTTTGAGTGATGGTTGAGTGGATCAGACAATTCCTCTCTGAAGTTACAATATTTAGGAGTGATATGGCAGGTTTAGAATATTCATCATTATTCATTCTATTCTGAAAGTACACAGAAGGTATTCTAATTCAGATTTCTAATTAATAAATTATGTTAGTAAAAAAGCATGTTGCACCCTAGCCTCTTTGCCTTTGGCCTTTCCTTTTTGAACCGTGCTATGTGTGGAAGATAATTTTCGAGTATTGGGGTATTCCATAGGTGAAAGATGAGCAAAAGTGATTTCCTCTGCTTATAAAAAGGAAAGAGGCAGTTGTCTCTCTAACTCCCTGAAAGGATTACTTTCTCAAGCCAAGACTTAGTTATATAAGTAAAATCTCTCCAGGAGCCAGATTATCAGCATAAGCTTGGTTTTTACAACCCAGAGATGTCTTCAAGTTGTAGGGTTTCATCCCTTCTGACCTGCAAGCACTTAGGCATACAGCCAGTTAGTTTCCCAGACACCTGTGGTTTAATCTAGGGACCTAGTACACATCTTGACCTTCTAAGAGAGATTAGAACATTTTTATTATTCATTTAGATCACAGCAAATAATTAGACAAATTGCTGCAGATTTACTTCTTATGGTATGTGACAGTTCTTAGGAGGCTATAGTTATTTTTTTAAGGAAACACTTAAAATCCAGGGAAGTTGTATTTCCCCACATGAATATGCATGAAAGAATAAACCATGTGGTAAATACAAATGTTGGGAGAGAAGGTCTCAGACAGAATCTCCACACTTGAGTGATATTCTGTATTGAGGATGCTTACTTTATCTTATTTAAATACAGCCAATTTAAACTTACAGATAATCTGATTATTTTCTTGGCAGTCTTTCCTACAAAATAATATACTTTGAAACAACAGGAAAGAAAAGTCAATGCAGAGAAAGCTGACTAAAACCTACCTATGTCTAATGTCCAATATTGGCCTAAGGACTTAAAATTATTCAAAAAGCAAACTGACATAATATTTTAGATAGTTTGTTAATCCATTATTTGTGCAAAATTTGGGGGATATATAATTAAAATGGCTTATACAACATCCTGGTATAGACAACGAACACACTGAGCTCAATCAAACAAGGCAGTGCCTGTAGAGTTGAAAAGGTGAAGACCATCAAGAACCAAGGCTTATTATTTGAAATTATTCATGGGAAGTATTACACAGAGTCATTAATCAACAAACTTTGATCTAAAGATGACAGAAATGTGCCTACGGCAAACTCCATTTATTATTTCAGCAGATATTTATTGAGTGGCTCCGATGTTCATGACCTGTAGGTGAAGAAGCTATGAGGTGAGGCCGAGAGTGACAAGGAAAACATCAGGTTTCTGTCATGAATTGCTTAAAGGTCTATTTACAGGAACTATGGAAGAAAAAGTAGCAATCACAATCTCCCAGGATGATTCTAAAAACAGTTCTATCTTTTTCTCAAAGTGAGACAGACTGAATTATTGAATTCTTTGTTATGCCTTTTGTATAATATAAAATGGAAAAGCACACTCATGATGACGTTCTAAGAGGAGAGAATATAAAGTTTGTTGAACTCAGCTACTTCATGTTTAATCTTTTAACAATTTTCACCCTGCATTGTAATCAAATACTATTTTAATGCACAAAGGATATGTGTATATGAATGTGATTGAGGGTTGACAGATTTGCTTTTATAGTTTTCCAAAATACTTTAGGTCCAGCACTGTGACTAAGAAGGTCTTCATGTCCTCCACAGCTTGACTAAACTTCAGATAGACATCTTGCTTACTCTAGACCCTGACCTTCCTGTTTAAAGAGCATTTACTTTGAAGACCTGAGAATTATCCATTTTTAATGTCATCACCCAGGAAGCTAGCACCCTTATTTCCAGTCTCTGTGGGAGGGTAAGAGCCACCCTCCCCTCCATAGGAACAATGGTCAAAACCTGACAGTCTAATCACATTACCAACTTTCCCTCAAAATACTTCTGGTAATTTTCCATGGCTCATTCTAGTATTTAAATATCAGTTCTCCTTCTTTTCCAGCAGAGTTGAGTCCAATCTCTTTATCCTATTGTAGTACACTTGAATTAAGTTTCTCTTGCCTGTTTAATCTCTCTATTGCAATTTTACTTTGACAAGCAAGAAAATGACAAAGAAATTGCAGACATAGTCTCAACATCTAATTCAAATACAGATGTTCTAAACAGCACATTAACCAACGCACTCTCATGGGCAGCCAGAGATATAAGAACCATGAAGTCTCAAGAAGGCCACTGGGAAAAACATCATTTTTTTTTTAATAGGAAGCTACTTTGCAGAGTATTCAAAAGTATAATTCTATGATTATAAAAAAAAGACAAGTGCAAGTTGTTCTTTTAGAGGACCACTGGGACTTTAGAGTGGCATTTATTTCACATTTTTGTAATAATCAAAATATTAGTAATAATGATAATAATAATGGCCAAAGCTTGCCTGAATTAATCATATATAATTCCCACAATTTGTTTCAAAGATAATGTTTTAACCATTTGACAGATGTGAAAACTGGGACTTAGATGAAAGACAAAACAAAATAACAATTAAGTCATTATTTCCAAACAATGCAAATTTTCTGAGTTGTCATATGGATTTTCCATTAATACCCTCTGCTCTATTATTTGTGAAATAATTTTACAGTAAGATATCGTGGACTATATTCAATAACACAGCAACAACATTTACCTAGATCAATTTCTGATATTCAGATGAGTACATGACATCCAAGCTCCTTAGCGGTTTAGGATCATGAATGGTACAATTTGTTTCATAAAGGAAATAGAATCCCATGAGAACAACTGTTATCTTGTACAGACTTGCCTAGAGAAGACTTTGTGTGCCCATTGACAGAAGGTAACTGGATAAATTTACACTGCTCCTACTTTCTTAATCATAATTTTTTCTTGATTTTCCAAAAAAATAACTGAATTTGAAAAAAAAAGGCACTGGGTAGATGCCAAAAAAATAAAAAACTAATAATAATAACAAGAAAAGCATAGGTACAATAGAATTAATTGTACATTAGAATATTATGAACATCCTCACATTAAAATTTTAAAAGGTAACATAACATATTTATTTTATATAAAAGAAAATTAAGCAGGTGACTGTGATCACTTAATGAATAAGTATAGGATTTGAGATTCAGGTTCAAGTATATTTAATTTTGACTTCATTCTTTACCCAAAGCTGTCATTTAAAAAAGTTGAAAGAGATCATGGCAACTGTAGGTGAATTCAATTTATAATATGAAGAACAAATATGGCATCGACCACAACATTTTCTTGCAAAGAGTAGATAATTTAGATGTCATTGGGAAGCCCAATTTTATCCAACATATTGTGAATCTCCTATGGACAAAAGTTTAAGATGACAAGAGATTTGCTTTTCCAATTCTAATAAAACACCACACAGCATACAATATAGCTATGAACAAGGATTTAGGGACTCACATGCATTTATGTATAAATTGTGACGGGCACCATCAAAAAAGATAACATCTCCAAAATACAACAAAAAAAGAATAAATTCAAAAAGATCTGGTATTGTGCAATGCATGCTTTCTTTCTCAAAATAATTTTTTTTCTTCAAAAACGATATACCTTCTACTGTATAGTATATTTTTTACAGTCCTTAATAACAACAAATAAATACCATAAATAAAAACTAAAAACTAACTTATTAACTAGTTTGCATTATATATCATTTTGAATTTGAATGTCCTTTTCCTTAAGCTAGAGATTTTTAAGTCTCTAAAAGAGCAGACATTATTTATATTAAAAATCAACTGCCTTCTTCTTATAATGTTTCATTGCTTGATTGCCATATCACTCTTTATGTAAATGAATATGTTTAAATGATATTTTAAAAATTGAAGTATCTGTTTATGAACACAAATGAAAGCAAATTATTTCCTTATTTTAATACAGCATATTCAAATCAAATGTATGGCTCTTAAAACATTGTGAGTAGAAATGGAACATTAGGGAAATTCACCAGGTTGTAGAAGTAAATAGAAGGTTGATCTAAGAGTTAAAAAGTTTGAAGTCAGAAGATGCCAAAGTACTGTTCCCTTAACTGGATTTCCTTTTTCCAAGTTTGCATTTAACAAGTTTTAATAGAAGCTAAAAAGAGCTAAGGAACTTTACAGTTTATCTGTGCCTAAGCAATTTAAAGAGGAAAAGAAAGGTACTTAACTCACAAACAAAAGTCAAGTCCTCACTCTGACATTATCAACAAAGCATATGCTGAAATTCTGTTTATTTCTTAGTATTTGAAGCCATTTACTTTAGAAACGAAATCAATAAATCAGATAGAACCCAAGGATATATTTTGAATTCACGTTTACTAATCACATCTTAATAACCCTGACAACTAGCATTTATTCAACCAAAACAGAAATGCAAACTGAAGTCATCTTTCTAGGCACTTAACTAGACTAAACTGCCTTATTTTATGTATATGTTTATATATAAAACATATGTTTATATGTTACATAACATTTAAATTTTATGGTTATTGATGCAATATAACTCAATGGCTCTTAATCTAAGCAATGTTTCTCAACCAGTGGACATTTGCCATTATCTAAAGATACCTTTCACTGATATACCTAGAGGGGGATAAGATACTACGGTCATCTAGTGGGTATGCATAGGATAGTCACTCCCAATGAAATATTATCTGGTCCACAATGTTAATCATGCCAAGTTATATCACATGCTATATACATAGAATATATAATATGAATATATGTATACATGCTATATGTAATCATATGATTTATAATAACATATATCATATAGTCAATTTTATGGAGATTTACTGATATACTATGTTTAATTTTATATAGGTATTGTGGTGAGATTGCTGCATTTGCATATTATAAATTGAGAACATAAAAAACAAACAATGGTAGAGACTTCTGTTGGTCTCCACTTATAACATTGGGCTCTATATTAACTGGAACTTAAATGAGGTGACTGCTTTTAGTGGGAGTTAAGCAGTCTAAAGAAAATCCTGCAGTTCTTGGGTTATGAAGACCCAACGCACTCTATAAGTAATAGGAAATGAGGATCAACACAGAATATTGGAAATATGGTGAGAGATGGTCAATACACATCAGAAATAAAAATAGTAAAAATTCGAGTTGGAATACAAACATAAGAAAGAGAGGGAAATGGAAAATGAGCAATAAGGAAATAATAGAGTTTGGGGATAAGAAAAAATATTAAAATAAGCTTTGTGATGTCTTTGAGATTGACATTCTTTGAGAAGAAGCAATTCCAATATGTACATATTTCTAAAAACGTATAATGCAATATAACTTTTGATCATTAAAAAGTACCACCAATTAAGGCAGTTATAGTCTTTGTGATGTTACGGTCTTTACTGGATCAATAGTCATAAACAAACATTCAGTTTAGTATATCTCTCATCCACAATTCATTTTAGGAGTTGCCATATTTGACTGTCCATTAAACAAACAATAATAAATCTAAAATAATTATAACATGTACTCTTCTATATTTAATTAACACAGCCTGGAGAGCAACTTTTAATTTCTGAAGCAGGATAAAAATTATATTTAATACATTGAAAAAAGTTTGTTATTTTGGAATATCATTTTTACACATGATTTGCAAATAGTAGTGCATTAATAATAGCTAGTTGTTAAATAAATTTGATTAATAAGGGATATTCACACTAACATTATTTAATGTGTTACTAGATCTTATATTGGGTTATTTTTACAGAAATGAGGAAAAAGAAACTATATATAATCAATCAAGTTAATTACTTATACCTCTAAACAGACTATAAAGACACATGTTTTACTAAAAAAGATTGAAGATATAGAAGCTGAATGAAATATATTTATAAATTAGGTGAAAAATTCCATTACATTTTAATAATAATAATAGGTAAAATTGTTCAACATAATTCAAAATATTAACACTCATAAAAATATTATTTAATGTTAGAATGTATATAGATGACAGAATGTTAGAATGCATATATATATATATATATATATATATGAAAAAAGCAAAGGAAAGCAATGTGATGGGATTTGGAATCTGTTTAGCTTTACAGAGACCTGGAGAGTGTTTATATTTTGTACACTGCTTCCTTTATGGCACAACAGCGGGTAGCAACACACTGATTAGTAAGATCAATACTTGGATAACAATATTGGCAAAAAAAAAGGAAGTCTCTTCCATGATTTTTTAACTATGAAAACCCCTGCCCCCAATTGTAAAAATTTTACAAACTACTAAATTATTTGAGAAAATTATATTCAGCATCATATTTCAAAATACAGCAATTCTTGCTGATATAATGTCTAAAAAACACCAAAAGAAATCACTTCCTAAAATATGGCACATAAAAACTACTTACCATGAGCTCTATTTAATTTCATTTATCAAAGTTGTATCCTTTTGTAGACATAAGCAGCTGGCAGTATTGTTTCCCCAGGTGCATACAAGCAGAACACTATCTGATGCTGGATGAAAAATAAATGTACTTATCCAAGTGGAAAATATGGCAAGTGCATATGTGATTTATGACAACAATTAGTTCTTGAATCAACAAATATGGTAAAATGTTTTCAAAGGTAGAGATCTGTAGAGACCATGCATACACATATAAATCTAAATGGAAACTTTACTAGGTTGATCTGGATAGTTGTCAAAAAGAGTTATTTTATTAGAAATATCAATGGCTAAGAATACAGAAGCTATGGTTGTTTAGTTTTACTGTATGTCACAAATCTTTTCTCTTTGAATGAATAAACCAAATGTATTGTCAATGAGGAAGTCCACTTTTAGGTATTCAGAATGTTTGTTGTTATTCCCAAGAAAAACATCCCATTAGATATACAGCGAAGGAAACTGATCCTTAGAGGATCTAAGAGGTGTGATCAAATTACCCATTGGAAAATGTAGTGCAGAAATTCATGATCATTTCTTTGAGAATGCAAAATTTGCATTATTTTGCTAAATCTGGTTACCTCAGAATTCATTAAAATGCAGGATTGCAGTAGATTACTTTAGCTTTCCTCATAAAGCATAGTCCTCTCAAATTGAATACTGTTTGATGAAGTATTGCAAATAATTCCTTCTTGTGATACTTTAATTTTTCAAACATATCTTAGTGTAAAGGGTTTTAGCATCAGATTTAAAATTGGCTTGTCACTTATTTAAATGTACCTTATTTAAATCGGATGTATTTAATCAAGTTTTTATATGAATACTTAATTGAAATTATTTTGTTTAACATTCTGTCTCAGTCAGAAAGGAATTGAACTGTTACATATTGAGCTCATGCACACACAAAATAATTGTGCTCATTATCTTGAATAGTTATTAGTTAATTTGTCTTCAAAAATGATTTTTACATTAAAAACAACTTTTAAGGTTTAAATATCCAAAACTGAGGACTTGAAAAAAATTAGTATTTTGTCTTTTCTTTTTTTTTGAGTTGGAGTCTCACTTCATTGCCCAGGCTGGAATGCAGTGGCATGCTCATGACCACTCCAGCACTGACCTGCTAGGCTCTGGAGATCATTCTGCCAAAGCCTTCCAAGTAGCCAGAACTACAGGTGAGTGCTACCATGCCCTGCTAATAGTTTGATTTATTGTAGAGATGAGGGCTTCCCAAGTTGCTAGGGCTAGTCTTGAACCCATGAGCTCAGGCCTTCCACTTCCCTTGGCCTCCCAAAGTGCTGGGATTACAGGCTGAGACACCGAGCCCAGCCTATTTTGTCTTTTCAAATATAATATTCAGTCATTAAATTTAGTTTATGAAGAATTATTAATATTCAGAATTTTTATATGTAATATATATGAAACAAGCAGGAGAGAAGAGACAACAAGGGAGACAATGGATAAATAAATGATAAATAATACAATATTTTTGATTTTTTCTTTATATGTTCCTCCATTTTCAAAAATTTCTCACACAAACTTAAATAACACTTTTATAGGAAAGTTTAAATCTTTAAAATATTTTAACTCTATAATGAGTAATAACAAATCCACTTTTTCTAACTTTCTCATTCATACAAACACCAAAGAAAATATGGAAAAAGTTAAAGTCCCTTTGCCTTAGCCCATTTAGGCTGCTATAACAAAATCTCATAAACTGGGTAGCTTATGAACAACAGAAATTATTTGTTATAGTTCTGGCACCTGGGAAGTTCAATATCAAAGCATCAGCAGATGCAGTGTCTAGTGAGGATTCATTTTCTCATTCATAAGAAAGTGTATTCTAGTTGTGTCTTAACATAGTGAAAGAGATTAGGTAGCTCACTGTTTCCTCTCTTATAATGCACTAATCCATTTATGAGGGTTCCACACTTATGACTTAATCACCCTCAAAAAGCTCCACCTGCTACTATTATCACCCTAGGGATTAAGATTCCAACTTATAAATTTTAGGAAGGGTCATCAACATTCAGACCAAAGAACCCCTTAAAAAAGGACATGGCATTTCCTGGTTGGACTGTTTATTTTTCATGAGAAGGTCAATATTTCTATGAAAATAAGCAGTGGTTAGAACATATGCAATAGGCTCAAGCCTGAAACAAATATTGCTCATGGTAACTGACAATTCATTAGTTTCCCTACATGAATGCAAAAGGGTCAACAATTTAGGGAGAAATAAATTTATATTTGATGCTTTGGTTAAAATATCACTTAATAGGAAGGTTCGTTTTACCTAACACTTACTTTATAGTTAGGATATTTTTTATACCACACATGGTACTGGAGGACACTTATATTTTCAGTATGAGAGCTTGTAACATTTGGATTCTAGCTCTGTCCATACTGTTCTTTCTACCAAGTAAATATAGAGAAGAAAAAGAAAAACCTAGTAATAAAAAGCAGAGTGTTACTTAGGAGAGTACCACACTAAGGAAGAAGAGAAGGGAGGCTGGATGGCCAGCAAAGGCCTGAGTCAGGAAGTCACACCTTAGTTTGATGAGCTTGTCTCAAAAGAAATATATGGAAATGCTACTGAGCAGGCTGATTTTAACAGCCTGCCTTTCGAGTGCAGCACATAGGTCGCAGTTTCTCAAGATTTCTCCTGCCGGAAGAGATTTTTCTCTAAGAAGAGCTGTTTTATTTACACTTCTTTTGCATAACATAGTCAGTTTACTTCTCCGGGTCCTCTTTACTACATTTTTTCTTCATTCAGGGTGACAATGACACCTAAAAAGTAATTTGAAGATTACATAGCGAGATGAAAAAAATCAAATGTTGGTCTTTGATGCTTCATAGGTTGCAGTGAGACTATACTTTTCTGAAATGATAGTCTCATATCATTCATGGCTTGGGGAAAATCTTACTCTACTTTCCAGAATAACATGGATAATTATCTGCTGTCAAAGAGAAATAACCCATAAGAAATGTTTTCCGTTTCAGTAGAAATAGTAATATATTAAATATCTCTCAGTTGCACCTTAAAACTTGACATTGCTGAGTTTATATTGTAAAGAAAAAGAAATTACATTTCACTGGTGTTCATCTGTAATAAACAGGAAATGCACTGTGTATTATCTGGGAAGATGTAGAGTAAGCTCATATGTCCAAATATCTCCCCATTTAATGTCTTTAAAATAATACAATTTCTAAAGAAAGAGATGGAAATTTTATCCAGACTAAAACTAGAAATGTTCTTACTGATATCCTACCAGTTCTAATCCTACTAACAATTAAAATACCTACATGACATAAGGAAGTTTGGAAGAAGCTCATAGAAGATACCAGGAGTTAACAAACAACTCTCCGCAGTGGAGCACCATGTTCTTATAAGCACACAGAAGAGATTTTGAAGGACTCCAGTTGTAACATTCTGAAAATCACAGAAGAAGCTGGATTGAGAAAGATGTCAACCCTTCCAAATGATATTTTTGTTTTGTTTTGTTTTGACTTGACATCTTAAAAAAGGAAGCAAATAGTGTGGAGACAAACTCCATAGCTGGGAAACAGTGGTGATGACATACATAAAGGTGTACCTCTCTACTGTCAGAGAAAAATAACTCTGTTATACCACACAAATCCAAAGACTGTTAACATTGTGGGCCACTCTGGTTTCTCACCAAAGTATTTGTTTTGTAATAAAGAGAAAATGCACTGATATATGTGGTAACTCCATAATGACAAATGTAAGTCCTGCAAAGTGACAAAGATAGCCCACTGTGTTAAAATGCTACATATTTATAAGGTAAGCATACACATTTCTGTGACTTAATTGCCCTAGGTTAAATTTTCTCCTCTTTGTTTTCGGGCAACTGAGAAGTTGGTTTTACACTGGACTGTATTACCATCCAGTGACACAATCACATTCATTTCCTCAGGGATGACGAAAATATGCTGGTGAACTGATACTTATATTATGCCACTATTACTGTTGAGCAAATTGCAGATATTGATAGAATCATTTACCTTAAAAGTTTAATTGCCTTAATTAAAGTAACTAAGTAACAATCCCTAAGTATATTAATAAAAAGAAAACTATTTGCAGTGTGAAGGTTTAAAATAATATGATGCCTGATAGCTCAATTCTTATTTGTATTTTTATTCCATTTTAAGTATTACTTTAAGAAGTTATAAGCCGGGCTCGGTGGCTCAGCCTGTAATCCCTCGCCTTGGGAGGCTGAGGTGAGTGGATTGCCTGAGCCTGCGGGTTCGAGATCCGCCTGGGCAACTTGGCGAGACCTCATCTCTACAATAAATCAAAAATTAACGAGGTGTGGTAGCGCACGCCTGTAGTTCCAGCTACTTGGAAGGATCGCTGGAGCTCAGCAGGTCGAGGTTGCGGTGGCCAGGAGCGGCCACTGCACTCCAGTCTGGGTGACAGCTCAACTCAAACTCAAAAAAAAAAAAAATGAAGTTATAAATAGTAAATAGATAATAAAAAAATTGCAAGATCCGAGAGCACTTGGAAGAGGATGATTTCAAGATAGTATTCATTTGTAGATTGAGAATGGAATTAAGCAGAATGAGAAATAGTGAGAGATGGAGAGGAGAGGAGAGCAGAGAGAGATTGAGAGACAGACAGATACACAGAGAGATGAGCACATGAGTACAGATAAAAAATAAAAATAAAAAAAAAAGCAGTGGTAAGTCTGAACAAACAAGATCTGAAGTGAAAATAGAAATGAGAGTCTAACACTTTTCCTGGGGTAGCAAAGCACATATATGGAAGTTCTTGTATAAAGGAAGCACCTTTGCTCTTGATGCTGGTGAGAGAACTGCTCTATATTCTAAGATTTACTCTTGGACTGGAGTGTATTCCAGTGACCTGAGTATATTATCAGTCTGAGCTTTCTCCACCCCATAAGGTTGGTGGTAGCCAGAATAACCTCTCTTTTAATTCTGGGAAAGTGAGTGTCTTGGTCTTTATTTATTTATTTATTTTTCTGTTGCTACAAAGGAATATTTGAGGCTGAGTAATCTATGAAGCAAAAGGTGTGTTTGGTCCACAGTTATTCAGGAGGTACAAGAGGCATGCCACCAGCATTTGTTTCTGGTGAGGGCTTCAGATTGCCTTCACCCATGGCCGAAGGTAAACTGGAGAAGACATGTAGAGAGATCACATAGCGAGACAGGAAACAAGTGTGGAGAGGGAGGGAGGAAGGTGCCAGACTCCTTTTAACAACCAGCTTTTACAGGAACTAATAGAGTGAGAATTCACTCATGACTGTAAGGACAGACAATACCTAGCCATTCAAGACACATGACATGCCGGGCTCGGTGGCTCAGCCTGTAATCCCACGCCTTGGGAGGCTGAGGTGAGTGGATTGCCTGAGCCAAGGGTTCGAGACCCGCCTGGGCAACTTGGTGAGACCTCATCTCTACAAGAAATCAAAAAATTAGCCGGGTGTGGTAGCACGCGCCTGTAGTTCCAGCTACTTGGAAGGCTGAGGGGGGAGGATCTCCGGAGCCCAGCAGGTCGAGGCTGTGGTAGCTGGGAGCGGCCGTGCACCCCAGTCTTGGCGACAGAGACTCCAACTCAAAAAAAAACAAACAAAAAAAACAAAGACACATGACACAAACATCTCCTATTACACCCACCTCCAAAACTGGGGATCTAACTTAATGAAAGTTGGCGGGGTCAAACAAGCCAAAGCATTGCAGTGAAATTTCAAGAAGTATGTGGCCCATTCAATTTCCTATCTTTTCAGTTTAGGCAATTAGAGTATAGTCAGTTAAAATAATTTTAAACAGGTTTTTACAATGTTCGTAATGAGCTTTTGAACCAATAATGGTTTTCCCTAAGTGCATAGGTAGCAAGGATATAAAAGCCACCGTCTTATAAGAAAATCATGCACTCCGGGATACAGAAACAATTGCATTTGACCCTGATAACTGAATGAATTAAGTGCACCCAAACCTTGCTCTTTAAAACAAAATAATGAAAATATGCTGCAGAGGAGATAAATGACTCCCCAAGGAAGAGGCAAAAGACATGCTCTTCTGTGAGCTCTGAAGTGCTCATTATAAAAGGGAGAGATGCTAATCCCTGTAATTCCCTGAGGAAAAACACTAGGGAGTAAAGATGGTAGGCATGAGATGAATTCAGGGAACATTTTCATTTCAGTGAGCATCTGCTGACAGTAAATCCAGTGATAACTGTCACGCAGTGTGGATGCCTTTCTAGTAAGTATGGTGAGAGTACCGTATACCTCCTGGCATAATTGTTCTTGTTCCATCTGAGCATAAGGAGGTTTAAAAAAAGAGAAGCTAAAGGCAAAGAAAAATGTGACAGTATAAAAAAGTAAAACAATTTCTAATGACTATATTTTATTTTGACACAACTCATTCTTATTTTCTAATTTCATAATGTTGTATGAAATATTTATTTAATATTTTGAGATTTCTTTTATGAAAAATACAATCTCGTTTTATTTTTTTTATCTTATTATTATTGATTTCTTAGTATATAGGAGACCCTTTAGATGTGTACCATAATTTTCAATTTTCAAAAGACAGAGTGGAAGAGCTAAAGAAGTTATAGAAACAATAATGATGTCAGTTTGACTGCCAATAACTTGATGGACAAAATGTGCTTAGGAGCACATGAGATTATTTGTATCCATGAGTAAGTAGTAATAAAAGGCAATTTTACATGATAGATTTACAGTTAAGCTAAACTGAGTAGTAATATCCTTACTTCTTAATATAATTATTTTACTTGTTTCTCTTGCCTAACAGAAAGTTAAACTCTTCACAATAGTTGGATTGCATTTCATATTAGTAGTTAATGCTATGTTTGTAACTTGGAAGTTCATAAAGTAATCTAACTATAATATAGTTATGTATATAAGTGTAATAACTAAAGCAACAGTCTGTTGAATTTCCTGTAAATGAGATCTCTCTTGGTTCTGTCCCAGAGGGCTAATATATATTGAAATCTCATAAACCTTATTATAACAGCAGAATCTCAACACTAATCAACACTAAACAACATGGTTATATTATTAAATGTAGGTGGCTGTACAGTGCCAGGGACTGTAATGTCTCAGTATGAATTTTGATTATCTCCAAAGGAACTGCTCTACCTCAATTACAGCATAGAACTATTTCTGTTTTTACACTGATGGTAGTAGTTCAAGTGTATTAATTCTAGCAATTAAAACATGAAGCAGCAAAAATCTTGAAATATTTGTTTAAAAATCCAAGAGGTATTTTATCAGGGTGGACTGGATAAGTCTTTCAGAAATATGATATTTGTGTTAATTTGTCTTGCTGGTAGCCACAAGCAATCATTTATATATTTTAATTTGTTGCTGCCATGTTGAACAGAATAATTTTTTTTTAAATGCACAATGAATCCAAGGGTGTAAATACAAATGATTGCTTCTGATAAATGATATGTATAAACAAATTGCCTTATTAACTAAAAAGGGTCAAGTCATATGCTTGATTTATTTACTGTGAATATTTTTCATAGGAATCAAAATATAAGCTTGGTAATGTAATGTTATGTTTTTATATTTATTTATTTGCGTTGAAGTCTCACTCTGTCACCCAAGCTAGAGTGCAGTGGCACGCTCAGAGCCACTGCAACCTTGACCTGCTAGGCTCAGGTGATCCTTCCGCCTCAGCCTTCCAAGTAGCTGGAACTACAGGAGTACATCACCATGCTCGGCTAATTTTTTGATTTGTTGTAGAGGTGAGTTCACACCATATTGCCCAGACTAGTCTCAAACCCCTGTTCTCAAGCAATCCTCTCACCTCTACCTCACAAACTGCTGGGATTACAGGCTCGAGCCACTGCACCTGGTCTAAGATTGGTAATGTATATGCTATTATAACTAGTTAACTCTATACACATTTATATGGTTCAAATTAACTATCTGACAGGTCAGATTATCCCAACATAAAAGGAATACCCATGTGACCAAAAGTTTGCCAACTTTTGTTTAGATTTGGTTAATTATCCAATTTAGTTTTCATAATATTACATATATTAAATTAAAAATGAAGCCATAAAATGCTTTACATGCTTAATTGTATATCCTCTCCCTAGTTTTGCTTAATATTTCTGAGATTAAAGAAATGTAGTGAATTGATTCTAGTTATTTAGAAATATTTTCCACTTTGCGCTACCTCAAAAATTTATTAAAAAGAATAATCTTCCTTCCTTCACTTGGTCTTTCATTCACCTAAAAAAAAATTCTGTCTATCTTCATTGTGTCAATCTACTTGTGTAGGTAGTGGCAATAGAAGTAAAGTAAGACATATTTCCAGAATTTAAGAGCAATAATCTATAGAAGACTTGATTCATAAGAAGAAAAAGCATAAACTATATGTAAACAGAAAGGAATTACAGAGATTTCTTCAACATTATGTAGATTAGAAATATTACAGAGGATATATTGTGAGGAGAAAAGAAAGTAAAAAATCTACATGTGAGAGAAGAGAAAAAAACTACAAAAGAATGCGAGGAAAAAAGGGAATTAAAAGTACACACTTTGGACAGAAAAAAATAAACAATCTTCATTTACAGATGTCATAAATGGAATGTAGGCAATTCCACGGAATCAACAAACTAACTCCCGGAACTAATAGTTTATTATGGCAAGACTGCAGGATAGAAAGTTAATATTGAAAAGTCAATTGCTTTTTTATATACCAGCAATGAAAATATGAAAATTTGAAATTAAAAAAGCCCATAGTACCATTTGCCTTAGCATACATAAAATACTTAGGTATCTAGTGTAGAAAGATGAACTATTCTAAAGATGTTAGGTTTATCCAAACTAATCTGCAAATTCAAGACAATTCAAACAGAAATCCCAGCAGATTATTTTGTGAATATCAACAAATGTATTTAAAGTTTATGTAAACAGGCTAAAGACCCAGAATAGTCAATTTAATACTGAAGAAAAACAAATTTAGTAAACTAACTTTACCTCACCTCAAGACTTACTTTAAAGCTACATTAACCAAGATAGTCTGGTATTGGTGAAAGAATAGACAAATAGATCCGTTAAACAAAGTAGAGATCCCAGAAATAGATCCATACAAACATAGTCAACTAATCTTTTATTAAAAAAACAAAGACAACTCTGTGGAGAATGTCTTCTCAACAAATGGTGTAGAAACAATTGGGCACCCATGTACAAAAAAAAAAATCTACACACAGATTCTTTACATTTTCCAAAATTTGGTTCATCCATCTAACTGTAAAATGCAAAAACCATAAACTCCTAAAAAAAAACATAAGGGGAAATCTATATGACCTTGGCTTTGGTAGACTTTTAAATTGCAACACCAAATGCACAATCCATGAAAAAAATATTAATAAACTGAAATTCCTTAAATTTTTAAAGAAAAATCTGCTCTCTGAAAGACACTCTCAAGAGAATGCAATGACCAGCCACAGACTGGGAGAAAATATTTGCAAAACATAGAGAAGATAAAGGACTGGCATCCAGATATACAAAGAACTATTGAAACTCAACAATAACAAAATGAGCAACTCACATTCAAAAATGGCAAAAGATATGGATACATAACTCAACAAGGGACATATGCAACGTCAAATAAACATATAAGGAGATGCTCAGCATCATAGGTTATCAAGAAATTGCCAATTTAAAAAAGCACTAGTATACCACTACATACCTATTAGGATGGCTAAAAACAAAACAATGACAACACCAAATGGTCAAATGTGGAGCAAAGAGAATACTCATTAATTGCTGAGAGAAATGCAAAATTATGCAGACTCATTAAGAAATAGTTTGGCCGTTTCTTACTAAACTAATCGTTTGCTTACTATATGATATAGCAAGTACATTTGTTGGTATTTAGTCAGAGTTAAAAGTTCATGTTCACACAAAAGCCTGCACACAAATGTTTATGGCTATTTTATTTATAAATGGCAAACCGTAGAAACACCTAAGATATCCTTCAATAGATGAGTGGATAAACAAATTATGATATATCCAGACAACGTGATATTATTCAGTCCTAAAATTAATGAGCTACCAAGTCAAAAAGACATACAGAAACTTTAACTGAATATTGCTAGGTGAAAGAATTCAACCTGGAAAGACCATATGATTTCAATCATTATAACATTCTGGAAAAGACAAAACTACGGAGACAGAAGGAAAATCAGTGGTTGCCAGGGCATTGGAATGAAGACAGAAGGAAAGAATAGGAGGATCACGGAGCTTTTTTGGGACAGTGAAACCATTCTGTATGATACTGTGATACTGGATACATGACATTATATATTTGTCAGAGTCTATAGGATGTACAATAACTAGGGCATACACTAATGTAAATTTTGAACTTTATTTACCAATAATGTATCAGTGTGATTCAACAATTTTAGCCAATGTATTATACTAAGGCAAAATGTTAGCAAAGGAAATGCATGCAATGGATGGGGCAGGCAATACAAGATTTCTTTGTACTTTTCTCTCATTTTTTTGAGTGTAAATATAAAACTATTTTGAAAATAAGGTGTATTTGTAAAAAGATTAAGGAAAAAGGCCAGACTCGGTGGCTCAGCCTGTAATCCCAGCACTTTGAGAGGCCGAGGTGAGTGGATTGCCTGAGCCTGTGGGTTTGAGACCCTCCCAGGCAACTTGGCGAGACCTCATCTCTACAATAAATAAAAAATTAGCCGGGCATGGTTGCACGTGCCTGTAGTTCCAGTTACTTGGAAGGTTGAGGTGGAGGAATCTCCGGAGCCCAGCAGGTCGAGGTTGAGGTGGCCAGGAGCGTGCCACTGTACTCTAGTCTGGGCGACAGAGTGAGACTCCAACTCAAAAAAAAAAAAAAAGATTAAGAAAAAAAAACAGAATAGTAAGCTAAAGTCTCAGAATAAAGAGACCTGGGGAAAACAAACAAACAAACAATATCTTCTTACTTTACAAAGCAACAATAAGGCTTTTCTTGAACTCACAGAAAGCTAAAGTTGCAAGGCAGATAATTAACCTCAAATGTAAGGTAAGATGGTGACTTAAAAATGAGATAAGGGAGGAGTACTTTCTGGCCTGTGGCAGATGCTGTTGGGCATTAGTTAGAAAAAAAACTCAACTAAATTTGTTTATAAATTGCTAAAGCTACATGTGAAGTTGCAAGGAAATATGACCCTCTAGAGCCTTGAGGACATGAAGGGAATTTGTTCTTATTTACAGGTTATTTTCTATTGACTTCACCACAACTCTCAAAATATATTAGGGCCAGGGTGCTTGCTGCTGACTTAGGGGAAAGGCTTATTCAAGGAGACAAGCCTGGATCCTTCCTCGCTTACTGTCCTGTGAAACAAAAACTTTAAGCCATTGGGTGGAAGACAACTATTATTGTCATCTTTTGGGCACCTGTGAAAACCAATTGCAGTTGGAAAAAAAGAACAAAACAGATAAACAAAACAAAACCAAACTGCCTACGTGGAAGCAGCAGAAATAAGTCCAGGGCCCTGCTCTACAGCTGAGGGCAAAATAGGGTCCCTGGGAAGGCTCTATACCAAAGACTCAGGGAAACCGTACTTGCTCAAGACTGAGAGTTAATTAGAATGACAGAAAAGTTCCTACCATGGAACTTCTTGGCAACAAACTAATGACTGTTGAATAATAGTAAACAGTCCTACTGCTGTATTCTGGCAAATAATCATCAGAGTATGTAAATAATGAGAAAATGATAAATGCAGAAAATATAAATGGGTGGTTACCAAGCTGGAAGATATGAGGTTTTTTGTGACTTTTAGGTAGAAAGAGCTTGGAGAGAGAGGTATTAAGGGGTATTATGATTTGAATTGTGTTCTTTTAAAATTTGTAATCTAAAGTTTTACTATTCAGTACCTCAAAATATGACTATTTAGAAATGAGGTATTTAAAGAGGTTATTAATTTAAGATAAGGCCATTAGCATAGGCCCTAATTCAATATGAGTAGTATTCCTAAAAGAGAAAATTAGGACACAAAGTAAAACATCAGGAATACCTAGGCGCAGCGCATGACCACAAGAAAGCATAGAAAGAGGCAGTCATCCGCAAGCCAAGGAGAGAGACATCAGAGAAAGCCACTCTGTTAGCATTTTGATGTTGAGCTTCCAGCCCCAGCTCTTTGAAAAAATACATTTTTATGGTTTCAGCCATCCAGTCTATAGTATTTTGTTATGGTAGCTCTTATACCAATATAAGGACTCAAATGACTTATACTTTTTCTCCAGGACCAGGTATTTAAGGCAATAGATACCTCACAGGAGTGAGTCCTTATATTACTAACATAAGTTTGCTGCTATAAATTGGATGTTTGTTGCCTCAAAATTTCATGTTGAAATTTGATCCTTGATGTTGGGGGTGACAGATAATGGGAGGGGTTTAGATCACGAGGACAGATCCCTCATAAATGACTTGGTGCTCTCCTTATTGCGGTGTGTGAGTTCTTCCTCTGTTAGATCCTGTGACAGCTGGTTGTCAAAAAGAACCTGGCACCTTCTGCCCTCTCTTGCCACGTGATCTCTACACATGCTGGCTCCCATTTTCCTTCTGCCATGAGTGGAAGCTTCCTGAGGCCCTCATTAGAGGCAGATGCTATTGTCATGCGTCTTTTACAGCTTGTAGAACCACAAGCCAAATAAGCCTCTCTCTCTTTCTTTTTTGAAATAAATTACTCAGTCTCAGTTATTCCTTTATAGCAACACAGAACGAACTAAGATGCTCTTTCAATGACACTTTCTCTTTATTAGCTAAAATGACTACACAGGCAAACAGGCAAATAGGTCATTAGGCTGTGCTGAGAAGTGAGAAAACAACAAATATTTTCATACCAGCTTTCATGAGTTGGTGGAATTTAAATACCTGCAGTGGCATTTATAAGTCTTGCATTTGCTCTGTTGCAAGTAGCCATTCCATGCAGAGGATAAGGCTGAATTCAGAGGACATTGATCAAAAGGTACGGTGATCTTCACCACACAATCAATTTGTCATGATGAATCCCTATGGATCTTATTAGGATCTTTCCTTTTACCACAGAGGTTCCACATTTCTGACTATGAGATTCTTTTATTTTCTTCTGTGGTATCTTTGTGGTAAGAATAAGTCATCTTGAAGAGGAAGCAGTGAAATATCAAGATGAATTATGGAGAAGAAAACATTATTGATGTATTAAATTAACTTTGGAAACCGTGAAAATAGTTTTGTTTCTGTGATACATAATACAATTGAGAAAAGGATAAACTTTCTAAGACCCAAGGAGTTGCAGTTATGGTAATAGACAAGGTTCAAAAGCTAAGGAAAACTCACAGGACACCAAGTGTCAATGCTTACCAAAATATTGTTTATTTCAGAACAAGAACATAATACAAAATTAAAGTAAGAATATACATCAAAGCGAAAAGCTGTCTCAAAGTAAGACGTGTAGAAAGGCCTAGACCTTGTCCAGTTGTCCTCTGTAAAGTTTTTTCCATTATGTATTATTTCTTGCGTAGTGAACCACTGAAATCTGAACAGCACACTTCAGAATGAGCCACTCAGAATGGAGTCTCAACAAGAGTTTCTTATATGCTGCTGGTTGGGTAGGCATATTCTTGCTACATAAACAGCACAAAACTCAAAACTTGCTGAGAGGCTTGTGGAAACTAGGTGCTGGCAATATTAAACTGTACCTGAGCACTGTGCTTCTGGAAACCAGCCAAAATTACAGAATTTCCCCCACCTTTTTGTGTTTCAAGAAACGTCTTGGCTGGGTGTGGTGGCTCAAGTCTGTAATCCCAGCACTTTGGGAGGCCGAGGCAAGAGTACTGCCTGAGTCCAGGGGTTTGAGACCAGCCTGGGCAACTTGTTGAGACCTCCTCTCTATGATACATCAAAAAATTAGCTGGGCATGGTGGCACATGACTGTAGTTCCAGCTACTTGGAAGGCTGCAGGGTAAGAAGGCAACAGAGTGAGATTCTGACTCTAAAGAAAAAAAGAAAAGTTTTACTGCAAAGAACATTACAATATAGGCAACATTACACTATTCACAGACATGGTAGAAGTGAGAAATATCCTATTTAGGGATATAAAGTTTGCAAAACTGTAGCCCCTTCTGATAATCTTATAATATACTAAAGAAAAATGCAATAAAACCAGCACTCATAAATAAAAAAATTTAGAGTATAACAGTCTAGAACATTGAAACTGATAAATATATAAACATAAGTCTTGTGTTTGAATTGAATATGTCTATAAAGAATCACACTTTTATTTGGTGAAGGTCATATAAATACGTTAAGCTAAAAATTATATGAATTATAGCTGTTTAACTCAGTCTGAGAATTAAGAGAAAAATATAGTTATTGATTTTTGTGTTGTTTGGGAAAAACTTTAATGTAAGATATGAATAGAAAGAAAATGTCTATCTTTTACGTCACAGAATAAGAAAATATCAAAGAAAATAATATGTAATATATAAGGGTGGAGATGAAAATAAAACAATAAAATACATATTAAATGGTGTAGATGTGTAATAAATACAAAATGTCTAAACTTCATATTTTAAAAGCAAAGGCATTTAGATTATGTCTAAAAAGTTACAAATACTAGTTCCTTATAAAATACTTAACTAACACAAAATAAACAAAATGCTGGAGACAAAGAATAACCAAGCATGTATAATTTAAAAGTGAAATAAATAATTATTAAAATAAATACAAATAAAATATAAGATATAATTTATTATTAATAAAGTCATAAATTGATGCAAAAGGGGTAATCTAGCCTGCTTGAAAGTCATATTGAAATGAATGATTCATGTATTAATAAGCACAAATATATATGGCATCATAAAATGTAAATCGGGAAAGTCTATAATAATCAGGAAGTATTAATAAAAACAAACACTGTTATAAAATATTTTAAATAACAATACATTCCAAAATACAAGCTGGTTAATGGTATCTAGGTTCAAAGACAGTAAAAGTAGAATTATAAAACAAACTAGATTGCAAAAGATAAGTAAATTAAAAATGTTTTTATCTTAGTATCTATCGTTTCAAAAAGAAAATTTAAAATAACAAGTTGGCCGGGCTTGGTGGTTCAGCCTGTAATCCTGCGCTTTGGGAGGCCGAGGTGAGTGGATTGTCAGAGCCCGTGAGTTTGAGACCCACCTGGGCAACTCGGTGAGACCAACCTCATCTCTACAATAAATCAAAAAATTAGCCGGGTGTGGTAGCACGCGCCCATAGTTCCAACTACTTGGAAGGTTGAGGCGGAAGGATCACCGGAGCCCAGCAGGTCGAGGCTGTGGTGGCCAGGAGCAGCCACTGCACTCCAGTCTGGGCGACTGAGTGAGACTCCAACTCAAAAAATAATAAAATAAAATAAAATAAAATAAAAAGTTATATATAAAATTGCATAGTTAAGAAAAACATAACAGATATTGTAGGATCTGATCTAATTTAATTTAAAAATCACTTCATGGAATAATTTTTTGGCAAAGCAGATAGACTGATCCATTAATATATAAATTAAATTTTAAATTTTAGTAATAGCCATTGTAGCTGATGTGAGATGGTATCTCATTGTGGTTTTAATTTGCATTTCTCTGATGACTGGTGATATTGAGCACTTTTCATATATTTTTTGACCTCTTGTATGGTCTGTTTGTGTCTTTTGTCTACTCTTTAATGGGGTTGTTCTCTATTTCTTGTTGATTTACGTTCCTTATAAATTCTAGAAACAACAGATGTTGATGAGGTTGTGAATAAAAGACAATGTTTATACACACGAAAAATACAGAAAATAATAAAATACATTAATAAGACACTAAAAAATAAAAATACTAATTTTAAACAGTTACATTTATTTATAGAGCACATATATATTAAATTTTAAATCTTAACAAATGTTCTACAAATTAAAGATAGAACTTAATGATAAAGTAAACTCTCTCATTAATAGATATATGAATTCCAACTAAATTAAATGGTTTGTGTTATCTCTAAATTCATATGATGAACCCTCATGAATAAGATTAATTCCTCTGTAAAAGAAATATCAGAGAGCTATCTCACTCTTTCTGGCATGTGAAGATAAGTTGGCAGTTTGAAATCCAGAAAAGGGCCCTTACCATAACCTGATCATCCTGCCACCTTGATCTTAGTCTCCCAATCTCCATAACTGCAAGAAATAAGTTTATGTTGTTTATAAACTACCCAGTCTATGATAATCTGCTATAGCAGTCTGAATTAAGACAAGTGTGAACTCAAAGAATAATCTATCACAGCTGAGTTTTATCTAATGAATTGTTTAATGCTAAAAAGTACTAATATAATAATGCCCAGATAGATGAACTTTTAAATAATATTGAGACTGATATTGAAAAATAACATAAGACCTTACTATTCAAATATCTATATAAGATATGACCATAGCTGAAAGTAGAAATGTAGTTAGATAAGACCAAGTAAAAATTAAAATTAAAATTTTTATTACTTTTTCTTGCATTTTGCATTATTTTGTTTCTGCTGATCCTCATTCCGGAGTGAATAATCATGTTTCATCACATATGATATTCATTTTATTAGAATAACTTATGTTGCCTGAGTTAGTGAGGTCTGATATAGCTGAGACTACTCAAAGTAAAATTTTTGTAACAAAGCATTTGTTCTTTTCTCCCTTTAATCTAGTGACCTTATCGGTAGGATTTGCAAGGATAGTTACTTTAAGAATTTATATTTACTCTGTTATTTTGAAAATGTTTTTATTTTCACTCTGCCTTTTAGTGTAATTCATAGAGAACTCAGAAATCATGATGTCTATTACATATGCACTCCTCATTTTTCCAACTTGAAAAAAGAGCAGAAAATACAAGCAAAGAGAAATCATGGCTTGAGTTAAATTTTTTACTTCAGTAAATATTTCCATCTTATTTTCCTTATGATTAAAGTAGGTTAGCTAAAACAGATATAAAGTATTTGATGTATTACAATCAATACATGTAATCAATACTTAATACCATTTTCTTTCCCTCAGAAAATTGTGGTGTAGATTTTCAGGGAGAATGTTTTAAGTCTCTATTTTAGAACTTTTTCTTGTTCTATTTAACCTCTAGATAAAACTGAATACACACAAATATATATATATATAAAATTGTAATGTCCATGTACTTGCAAAACATTTTTTCTGTTGTTGAGATGCTGTGGCCTGAATTGTGTACTTCAAAATTCATATGTTGAAATCTCAACCCATTATGTGATTGTATTTGGAGATAAGAGCTTTTAGGAGGGCATGAAGGTGGCATTCTAACTGACAGGATTCAGGACATTATATGAAGAAGAAGAAGGAGAACTATTCCTTACCTTCCATGATCATATGCTATGAAGGTGTCATTCCCAAGCCAGAAAGGGCACTATTATCAGAACTTGATCATGCTGGCATCCTAACTTCAGAATTTCAGCCTGGACAACTTTAAGAAAATAATTTTTTCTTGTTCAAGCCATCTTGCCTACTGTATTTTGTTATGGCAGCCTCAGTAGGCTAAGATACAAGATATTTACAGAACATTTTTACTTTCATCAACCGTGGTAAAGAGACTTGTAAAATGAAGATACTCTTTCTAAAGAGATGTAGTCTGAGTTTCAACTTAAATAGCAAAAAGAGAATAACCATTGATGCTAAAGTTTCCAGAAATGTGTGATGTGTTAACAAAAAATAACTATGTTGAACCTACTAACATGTGTCTCATGCTCCTGGAACTTATTTGGGGAACAAATTAATCCATTCCTTCAAAAACATTTACTGAGAACTAAAAATATTATACAGCATACTCACAGGTTGCAAAACATTTATAATACAAGTGTAAAGAGTTATGCATGCTAAATTTCATGGGAAGATGGCATGGTTGTATGTAAGAGGGAGATGTAGTCAGAGCTGGGCAGTGGTTGGAGTGATTAGGTTGTTATGCTGCAAAGTTCTAGTTTATAGATTCACAGTAGAAGAAAGGAGTTAATTTTCAGTCACAAACTCTTTATAACTTGTTAGAAATTAAATACGATACTAGAGCATTTTCTTAGTCACTCTGCTTACACAATTAATACTAAGAGATATGGAATGTTAAAAGGAAATAAGATTCTCAAAGCTTTTAATTTGATCGAATCCTGTCTGTACTAAAAAAAAAAAGTACTTAAGTATAAAATTATCAAACATACAACATATTAGAGAAGATTTTGACTGAAAGAAAAAAAAAATTAGAAGATCTATGATGCCTGACATCTTTGAAAACGAAACAACCTTGCCAACTTTTGTTTTAGGAGACTATTTTTCTTCAGAAAATTGGGAAAAATATTATAAATACAAACTCTCTTTTCTTTTTCTAATTTCTTTTTTCAGTGAGGATTTGAATACATGATTTTTGAGGGATGAACAGGAGGGGGTGATCTCTGTACTTGCTTCATTCGTTCTAAAACAATTTATTTTTTCTGCTATATTTGATAGACTACTAAAACATTTTCAACCAAAACTTCTAAATGCTCATTTATGTGCAACTGAAATCTAGTAGTGCTGATCCACTTTCATTCTCATTCTTAGATTTTTTACTGATATGGTTGGTTCTACTCTTTAAATTACTCCTCTTCCCATTCTTGGTCTCCAATCTTTCTCCAAAAAGTCACACAATCCTACTGTCTATTGAGACACTGATATAAATTCAGGTCACCCAATGTATATACCACTCTTAGTGCCAGTCTCCTGTCTGGTCCTCTCTTTTCCTGGAATAATTTTCACCTCCTCCTAGACTGACCAACTCTCACTTGACCTTCAAAACTTAGCTTAGATGTCTCCTTGTCTAACATACTAATTCTGGCACAGATTGTCTACCTATAAACAAATATTGCTCCCTGAACTCCTATTATAAATACTTGCTTCACAAAACCAAATTGTAGTTTTTCATTTCCTCTACTAGACTATAAGCACAATCTTTTTTGGTAACAGTAATTCAGCATCTAATTCAAAGTGTGACACAAAGTATGCAACAAGGTGTACTTGTTGAATTAATATATGTGTAACATAAACACAAAAATTAACCTAATAAGGACATATATTCATTTCCAAACTTAAAGCAAAATTGTAAAAATAAAATAGCATGTTATATGATTTTATTGGTCTTTTTGCCTTATATTAAGTAGTTTCATTTTGTTTCTTTTTGCCTTGGGCTATCTTAAATTTATACATGTTATTTTGGGGTCTTGCCAGTAATTAAGTAATTAAGTCTGTCTTTTCAAAGATAGTAAGAAAAATATTTATATATGGGATAAATTTTTTAAGACATATGATCTCTATATGGACTGCATATACTTATGCTATTTTTTTCTCACAATTTTAAAAGATCGGCAAAATAAGTGTTGACATTATGATCAAGTTCAATATTGTGACTTTTAAAGTTTTTAGTTTCAGACAGAATATTTTATTTTCATATTTTAAGATTATTATTCAATTTTTTAAATTTTAAAATTCAATTCCAAGTATGATAATTAAGAAATATCAAGACACCAAAAATAGAAAGTATGCATTTTATAATTTAATCTGTTGTCTCTTAATTCATTGAAAACAGTTTCAAAATTAAACATTTTTAAGCAGCTTCTTTGTTACTTTCTTTGACCTCTGCCGCTTTAGACAACAATGGATGGACTTTTAGTAAATGACCTTCTGTTGTTGACCTACTAAGGAAAATAGGGCCACAAAAATGTCAGATTCAGCGGTCTGTGCCTACAAATGTCAGTGATAACTATTTACAGATTGGTAACTACCTGTTTTCTCGACATACCCAATGTCAACATTTTTTAAAAATGTCTACCTTTTTAAAATCTACCTGAATTTCTCATCCGGTTTTAGATAATTCATGCATTTTGGGCATGTCACAACCAATGGGATTTTGCCTATGCTTTAGAATTTTTCTTTCAGTTTCTTCTTTAATGGATTAAGCTTGGCACATTGTTTCTAAAACAACTACATGAAAGTCTGCATTAATACCATCATTCAAAACCTGAATCATATTAGCTCCTCTTGCAAACATAACTCCGTTTTCTTCTATTTAAATAGCTGATGCATTCCCTGTAAATATAGCAACTTTATTGATTTCAGGTGAATGAGTATGAAAAACTAAGAACATTGGTAAATTGTTCTACCTTTTTCTTTTTTCCCAGTGCCATACCCATGGTCAAATCAAGATAAACACCTTACTTTGGATTGGTAAAGTCCAGAGCTTGAGATTTCTTAAGTAAGTGAATAACTTGCCACCTTATATATCTGTCTTAGGTATAAATATTTTAAATTGATATATCCTCAGGTTCGTGTTCCATGTAGAGGTATGACTTTTTTCTTTTCTATTTCATCTTTATTTTTTTATCCAATGCTTTTTTATACCTTTTAAAAATTTTTCTTTACTGGACACATAGTACCTGAAAAATATCTGTTGGGTACCTGAAAAAGTACCCAACAGAAAAAGGAAAAACAGATGATTAACGAATCATCCTGGAAACACAGTACCTTTGATGATGTACCAAGACTCTACACGGATAATGTACAAGAATTGACAGCTTATGGCTGCTGCCATGTTGATCATTCAGGTTTGTGTTGACCTATCACGAGCTCTTTTTTTTCACGTTTGCAAAAGTGAAGATCTCTGTATTGTAGACACTAATTTAAATTTTTCATAATTTTGTTATATGGGTATTGCTGTATTAAAAACTAATTATTAAAAATAGCAAGTTTTATTCTCTCTGTTGTATGGAATAGATTATGTGGCTGATTTGGTGGATTTTGCATAAGTCGATAATTCAATTAATTCCCATCAGAATTAACACCACATTTCTCGTATTCTAGTCATTGCTTGAAGCACATCTTTAAGGAGTGTTTGGAGTAAAAGAAAAAAGTATCTCTAATATTCTTTTTTTAAATTTTGTATCTCTAATATTCTAGTATTAGTTGTTCTGCTAGACTTCTGTCTTTTAGCATCACTATGTAGACATTTAAGTTCTATGTTACAATATAAAAATAATTGGACTTCGTTCTCACATTGCCATGGAGTTGTATTTTATGTTAGATGACATGCTACACTTGCTGCTATAATTTTTGTTGAAGCTCATGTTCTATAAACCGCATATGGCCCATTTTGAAAAGTAGTGAACTGACTAATGTTATGACAACAGGATGGAGTGCACTGGAGTGCACTGGAGTGCACAGACTGGAGTGCACTGGAGGGGGAGGCATTGTTTAATTGGAGAGTATATAATTGGAAAGCATTATTGGAAAGTTACTTGACAATTATTGTGTTCAAAGTTTAAATATAAAATCTATATTGTTGCTGCTGTCTGTGGAGAAGAATGAAATCATACAACTATTTATTAAGGGGGAAAAATACACACACACACACACACACACACACACTCTTTGAAAAGGATTTATTGGTTTTATTTTCATGAACTCGACACTAAAATTGTTTCATTTTGTGCACCTAATTTTCTTTGAGATATGGCCTCAAAAGCTGTGAGTTAATGGTTCCTATTCCCTAACTTGTAATGAATTTGTAATGATTATCTAAGAGAGAATCTTTCTCTTTGTTACCGCATATGAAGAATTTAATCATTTTTTGGTTGTTTCAAATCAGTCTTCAAATATTGACCTTTTCACTTACTTATTAAAAACAATCTTGCTTCTCATAAACATATTTTTATTTCATTATTTTTTCCACCAATAATGATTTTTGTCATTTCTGAATTTTGGTCATTCTGGAAGCTCAGTATGCATACTGACACTGGTCCTGACCATAACTGATATGTAATATCAGTAAAATTACCCACCTTAGTAACAACAACAACAAAAAGTAGCAAGAGTCCTTCTGTGCAATGTCTCTAAGCAGCATTAACTGACTTAATAGAATGCCAGGAATATAAAATTCTTAAATTGTTAAAATAAGACTTGGTGATTTGTCTTTTCCCCATTAGGCTTAATGCATTTGGTAGTTGATGATTAGAATGAGAAATGGAGCCCATACTATGATAGTTAAAGCCAAAGAATAAACCTGCCTTTCGTTATTAATATTAAGCCACTGGCGACCGAATATTCAGCACATGCATACTTATTATTTTTCTGAGCTAAGGAAGGGTAGAGATGGCTTTAGGAGCTATCTCTTCATGTGGTTCTCACAACCTTTGAAATGCTGTGAATCACATTTTTTTCTTCTAGATATGGAGACTTTTTAAGTTCACCAATCTTTTTCTTAGCATAGAGTTCTAGCCTGCATTTAATTAGGCATGTTTCTCATATATTTTTAGGTTTTTGTGAGACTTGGGTTTAAGACTTATAAAAAAGTATTTTACTTAAGAAGATTCTTTCACTTTTTTTGCTCTAGTTATAACACATATAGTTTCATAAATAGGTCCTTTTTACCACAACACTAGGGTTAGAATTCCCCACCTTTTTATAAATAAGGGAACTTGATATGAGAAAGCAACTTATTTCACTATAAAAATAGCATAAAAATAACAAATTAAATTACCCTTCACCTGCTGAGTTTACCTTTACTCTTCTAAAGTTAAGTTTCTCAGTGTTCAATGTTGACATATTGGGCCAGGTAACTTTTGTTGTGGAATGCTGTCCTGAGCATTGTAGGATGTTCTGCAGTATTCCTGGCCTCTACCTACAAGATACTAGTAGCACCTTCATAGGTCCTTGAAGGGTGGCAATCAAGAATGCTTTCAGACAGTTCTCATTGCCTTTATAGTATATTCTAAAGCCACATATTTGTTGTGCCAAATAGATTAAACTATCTTTTCTTCCTAATAAACACACTCCTCTTTTAGGATGATGTTCTCCAAAATCTAATCCCTATGCTTGTGAATAATTTTAGGTATTCAAGATAACTATTTTTGCTTTTTTGTTTGTTTGTTTTGTTGTGTGTGTGTGTGTGTGTGTGTGTGTGTGTGTGTGTGTGTGTGCGCCTTGGTTTGGTTTTATTTGGGGGTTGGTTTGAAGATAAAGGAGAGGGAAGGAATAAAAAGTATAAATTATGCAAGCACAAGAAATTCTCAGTGATAAATTCTGCTACATACTTGAATAAATTGTTAATATTTTCATAGAAACTAAAGACACTAAATTTGAATGTCTAGAGCATTGTTAGAACAGGCTTAAAATTGTTTTTATCTCTGAACACGTTAAACAATTGCACAAAAATGATACTATTAAATATGCTTTGTTGTTAATAATATCCCCACCAAACTACTCCGACACATACAGAGTAATGTGTACACAAAGCACAGGACCAGAGAAATAAGCCTGTTGTAAAAATAAAACAGGAATTCTTATCAATTCTACTTACAAATTTATAGTGTTATATCTTTATTATCATTTTTTTCGTATATTTGGTTGCCATTTATTTCTTACTGAAACTATCAAATAGGCTTCTGCATTTCTCAGGGTTTCTTTAAGAAATAGAGCTTAAATTTGTTTTATCATGAAAAACTTTAATTAAAAAAGAGAGGAACGCATAATCACTGATGGAGCAAGAGTTCCTAAAACCAACAATGATACTCTCAGAGTATAACACTAAAGGGGTGATCCTTTAGCGCTCTCCTAGAAGGTGTTCCCAAGCTCTGAAAATCTATATATTTCCTGATATCTCAGCATGGAACCCTAACATGGATGGCTATTGAGACGACCAAGGAGTCATTGAACTGATTTTCACATAAAGTATTTGCTCATTCTTAGGACCATAACAGTTTCCCTAAAATGATGGTCTCTCTCACTCTTTTGTCTCCTAACTCTTGAGTGAATGCCTCTAGTGGCATAATCTAACCAGGGAGCATATAAGAAAGGAAATATGGGGAGAAGCGGGGTGTAGTCACCAACTTTTCCCATGAGATTCAGAAGAGAATTTAGAAGAGGGTGGCTATGCTGAGTTTGGAAAAGACTTGTTAGCAAAGTTGTGACTAATGTCAAGTCACGGTCCACCCATTTTAAACTTCTAAATATGAATAAAAATGAATCTTGCTTGGTCTAACATGGAAACACTATGTATTAGTCAATCAAAGACGTATTTACCATTCCTCCAGAGAGAAAGCACTAAATTATTCAAATTTCTTAATTCATTTCTAGGTAAGATTCATCCTTTTTTCTGGTTTAGTCCTAAACCTCATTTGGCATCCTATCACTCAACTACTTAGTTATAAGTTTTCTTAGATCGAATTCACTTTCAAATTATTTGAGAGGTGATTCCAAAAAGCCTTGATAAATAGAAACAAGGAAGTAAGAAGAGCTGATTTATCAAGGATTATTAAGCCAATCTTCACTGTGTAAAACTAGAATTCAGTCCCACTGAGGACTTTCCGAAGAAAATTGTAGAATGTTCCTCAGAATTATCCCATCGGGGAATGGAAAATGAAAATATTTATCCACTGACACCTGTTCTCCATTAGTTGAGAGTTGTTTCCAAAGAGTGTTAACGTTTAACAAATTCCAAAAGCATTATGTCCTAGGATGGAGGTGGAGAGGGTGCCTAGGGAAGTAAAGTGAGAGAATAGGAGATTGCAGTGGAACACTATCGGTGTGCACTGATTCTTCCTAATCCAGGTGGAACTGAACTCAGAGGGCTGGGGATTTGGGGCACAGAGCTCTAAAAATCTCTGCTACTATTTACCCCTTGCAATACTGCCCTCCTCTTAGGTCTTACATGAATTCAACTTTCTGACTCTTCAAAACAGATGCTAGTAACAATCTCTAAAGCAGTCATGGGTTAGTAGAACAGGAACTTGCTTTAGCTGATCCTGAATCCTTATTGATATCCATCTTCTCTCAACTCTAGAATCCACTCTTATGTTTCCTTATTCACAGCTAGAAATTCAAATTAGTCCAAGTTTCTTGGCTGCTAGAGTGGTCAGCCCTTTATTCCTGAGAAGTATTACCTCTTAGTTTAATTGACATCACTGCAATGCACTGTTATTTCAAGGCCAGGAAGCAAGGAGAGGCACCCAGAGAATTCCATGAGTTCCACAGATACTCTTACCTCTTGCTATTTTATTCTAGCCCTTTTTAATAATCTAGGTCAATGATCTCTACCAGAATAATATCTTTTTTGTTATCTTACTGGTTCATTGACATAAGAAGCCCAAAGTGATTAGTGTCAGTTGAAGATTGGTTCCAGTACCCATACATTCTAGCATGATACAACAGCCATTAGTTAAATACATATAACACATTACTGAAAATAGTGCTCCAATGCACAGAATGAAATCTTCATGCTGGCATTTTAGCTGCACTTTTAATAAGCTACTTCAATAATCACTCCAACTGCTTCTTGTGATACGATATATAATTTCAGAGTTTCCTGTGTTGAATTTACCTTCTCCATCATCACAAAAATAAGACCCTTGCCCTGAGATGATTTTACATGGAGTTGCACGGGTAATTATCATGCTTTGTAAATCCTTTGTGCACTAGCAAAGGAACCCAAGGCAAGAATGGCAGTTCCATGTCTAGATTAGGTGTCAATTCGAGTAAGTATGAATAAGTATGTGAAAAGTCAGCTTTTCATCATGTGGCGACTGGCCCTTTTGAGTAATAGTGCCATCTTTCATGCTCAGTGTCAGACTATTTTACAAACACATAAGCATACAGCAGTAGAATTCCAAATAAATACTCCCTAAAAGATAGCAAACTTGCATTTATGCCTAACCTCCATCTTGGCCACCAAGACTACTCCATTAATGAAACATTTCAAAAGTATTTGTGTGAAGATTTATTTTAACATTTTTAAAGGACATTTTTGCTGGTACTTAATTTCCATAGTTATTGCATGACAAAGTCTTTATAAAGGATAATTTCACTAGACATAGAATTATGTTTTTTGGTATTTCAATAGTTTATACTCATCTTAATTGCATGATTTTTCATAAGAAATCCACTTTAATTCTTATCATTGATTTTCTATAGAAAAAGTATTTTTATTCTATGACTATTTCCACAATTGTCTCTGCCTTTTTTTTTTTTTCCGCAGTTTGACTACAGTATACCTTGATTTAGTTTCGGGGATTTATTCTGCTTAGTGCTCTTTGAGCATCTTGAATCTGTGGTTTGATGTCTGTTAATAATTTGTAAAAGTTCTCTGCAATTAACTCTTTAAAAAATTTTCTCTATCTTTCCTCTCCTTCTGGTATTCTTTTGACAAGCATGTTATAACCTTTAAAATGACACCACAATTGTTGGATACATGGTCTGACACAAGTTCGCAAACTTGCCACCATGAAGTTACATAGGCAATACTGTACAAACAACTTAGTAAGGTTTCCTAACCTTGGTATATCAGTGTCACAGCTGTCGATGTGTTCGTGTTGATGTGTGGCGGTGTCTTGCTGAATGGTGTTCATTGTTACATCATTATTGTTATATATTTCTGTGTGTCCTGCGAGAGTGTTGGAGCTTGAATTAAAGAAACAGATATTAAATTTCTTGTGAAATTTGGCAAGTGTGGAAGTAGAATCAGAGGTATGTTAGTCCAAGTTTGTGGCGATAATGTCATGAAGAAAATAGAAGTGTATAAATGGAATTAAACTTTTTTCTAAAGTGAGAGAAAATATCACTGATGAAGAGCGATCAGGACTGCCAGCAATGAACAAAACTAACAAAAACATTCCAAAAATTTGTCAAAATTGTACTTCAAAATCATTGGAAACTATGAAAGGCACAGCAGATCAAATAAACATCAATAGTGAAAAAGTTAGAAAAAGCTTAACTAAAAATCTTGACATGAGAAAGGTGTATGCAAAAATGGTCCTGACGGAGCCCTTGCATCACAATGCACCAGCTCACACAGCATTGTGAAGGAGTTTTTAGCCAGTAAACAAATAATGGTATCAGCAAACTTTCCCTCCTCACCTGATCTGGTCTGCAATGACTTTTTTCTTTATCCAAAGATAAAGGAAATATTGAAAGGAAGACCTTTTGACGGCGTTTGGGACATCAAGGTTATTATGATGAAAGCTCTGATGGCCATTCCAGAAAAAGAGTCCAAGACTGCTTTGAGGGTGGAATAGGTGCTGGCATCAGTGCATAGCTTCTCAAGGGCAGTACTTCAAAACCAACCATAGTCATATTCAGCAATGAGGTATGTAGCACATTTTCTAGGCTGAGTTTATGAACTTAAATTTCAGACCTCGTATTCTGTCCCTGTTGTTTGTTGCTTGTTTGTTTTGTATTATATTTTTCTTTTGTATTTTGGGTTGATAATTTTCTGTTGACATATCTTGAAGCTCAATGATTCCTTTCTTGGACATGTCCAGTCTAGAGATGATTTTTATGATACTCTCTAGAATAATACTTCATAACTAGGTACATCTTAAAACCCAATTTATTTCACTATATTAAATTATTTTAATATAAGTATTTAGTTTTTAAATCGATATTAAGTGCTTGATGCAAAAATTTGTATATATATGTACTCTACTATTTTTTCCTTGATATTAGCATTATTATTAATATTTTGGAATAATGTTAAATAGCCACACCTTATCCATTCCAATAAAAAATATCTCCTTCTCTAGGTTATCAAATTTCATAACTTAAATGAAGATTCAATCTTTATCATGTTACTGTAGCCCTCCTGTTGGCTGTGTTTTAGAGATGAATATTATTTTAATAGAAAGTAACAAGTAAATGGTTATTATTTTGTCATACTGAAATGAAAATAAATTGCATTAAGATGTTTACTTAATCTTTTTTCCAACAAATATTACTAGGAACACTTTCATTGTAATGACTTTCAAACATTTTTATATTATTTAGTTGTCTACCTTTTTCCATAGCACCCAAAATTTTCATCAACAAGCACTTTAAAATTGTAATTAATAATAATATATTATATAGCTTCACATAGCTAGAAGGAAGATATTGATGATCCCAACACAAAGAATGTTCCCAACACAAAGAAATGATAAATGTTTGAGATGATGGACATACTAATTATCATGTTCTTATCACTATACATTTTATGTCTCAAGACATCACTATATATCCCATAAATATTCCCAATTATTAAGTCAATTAAAAAGAAAAGAGAAAGAGAAAAATAATAATAGCCTTTACTGTCAATATTTCCATCTAGCACTATTTATTAAGAGGTTTTTCTTTTTAACTATTGACGGTGTCATTGAATAAACCTAACAGAATAATTCAGTGTATAAATTTAAAATCCTAATCTTCATTCTGATGCATTACTACTTATCAAAATCTTTGAATAGTTGTATATAAGGTCCTACTATTCTATTGATACACAGTCATGCATAATTATGTTTCCATGAACAACAAGCCACATATTCGATGGTGGTCCCATAAGATTATAATACCTGCCAGGCTTGGTGGCTCAGCCTATAATCCCAGTACTTTGGGAGGCCGAGTTGAGTGGATTGCCTGAGCTCATGGATTTGAGACCAGTCCTGGCAACTTGGTGAGAACTTGTCTCTAAAAAAAAAAAAAAAAAAAAGTAGCTGGGCTGTAGTTTTGCACGTCTGTAGGTCAAGCTACTTGGAAGAGTAAGGCAGAAGAATCACTGAACCCCAGCAGGTCACTCTGGGGTGGCCACTGGAGTGGCCATGAGCATGCCTCTGCACTCCAGCCTGGACGATGGAGTGAGACTCCAACTCAAAAAAAAAAAAAAAAAGAAAAAGAAAAAAAGATTATAATACCATATTTTTACTTTACCTTTTCCATGTCTATATATGTTTGATGCTCAAGTACTTACCATTGTGCTATAATTGCCTGCAGTGTACAGTACAGTAAAATGTTGTTCAGGTTTGTAGCCTAGTAGCAACAGGCTATACATACAGCCTAGGTGTGTAGTAGGCTATACTATTTAAGGTTGTGTAAGTACACTCTATAATATTCAAACAATGACAAAACCAGCTAATGATGCATTTCTCAGAAATTCTTCTTGGACTTTAATTGACATATAATTGTGTTTTGAAGAAAAAAAATGAAATTTGAATTCTCAAAATGATCCGTTGGCAAGATGATTGCAGTAAAATATTTAAAGCTCAGAATTTTAATACTTTGCCGTAAATATTTCTGAACATCTACTTCAACAAATAAAAAATTATTTCAAAGAAATTATATGTTCAGAAATTTATCTGATAGGATTTGACAGAAAATAATAGATTTAAAATATATACAAAGAAAATCAAACATATATATATAATAGAAATTGCTAAAAAAGAAAACAACAAAAAAGAGCGATTGCTAAAACTATAATTTAAAAAACTTACCTTAAAAATAAACCTCGAAAATACATCTTGAAAAAATATATTGTGTAACTGGGGGAAATGACTCAACAGACTTCATGGAGATACGATGTTGTAAAATTATCGGAATTTAAAAAATAAGTCTCTGAATAGTGAGTCAAAAGAATCAAAACCTTTCTTACAATAAAAAAATTAAATTACCATTAAAATATTTGACAATGGTTTATGCCAGGAGAGAAAATAAAAGGAAAATCAAATACTTTCTATTTGGTCATACCAACATTGAGTGATAAATGTTTAAAGCAGATAATTTGGAAGATATGAAAATTCAGAAAATATTATTTCACAGACTTTCCTGAGAGGCTTGCTAACGAACGATTTATAGATAACAGAATGACCAGGGAGACATTGACATAAGAATTGGTGTGAAACATAAAATATCTATTTGTCTTGTTTTTAACCTTTCAAAATATATTTTTTGTTTTAAAGATGTGAGATATAACTCAGGATGAGGTATTCAAGTGTACATTGTACACATAAAGTTTGGGTCTCCCTTTGGTCCCCATTACTTGGTTTGAGATCAGGTATCCTTATTAATGTTGTGTCCCCACTTTCATCCCAGAAGTATCTCACTACTGCCAATTCCTTCCTTATAGCATTATGGCAAATGTTTAGGGTTCACTTGTGAGTGAAAACATATGGTACTCTGTTCTTTGTTTCTGTGATAGATAACTGAGTATTATAGACTCTAAATCCACCCAAGCTACTGAAAAGTCCATATGTTTGTTTGTCCTTCTTTATGGCTACGTAATATTCCATCATATATATGTACCAAATTTTTTTTAATCCAGTTCAGTTTCAATGGGTAGCACAGTTTGTTCCACGTTTTTGCTATTGTGAATAGTGCTGCAGTAAACATGAGTGTGTAGGTATCTTTTTGGTAGAATGATTTAAGATCCTCTAGGTATATCCCCAGAAGAGGGATTGCTGGGTCATGTGGAAAGTCGATTTCTAGTTTGTTTAGAAATTGTCACACTGTTTTCCATAGAGGTTGAACTAGTTTGCATCCCCACCAGCACACAGGGTAGAGGTGTCTCTTTTCTCCGCATCATCACCAACATCTGTTGCTTCTTATTTTATTACTGATGACTGTTATTACTGGGATCATGTGGTATCTCAGGGTGGTTTTGATTTTCATTTTTTTGATGATTTAGTGAAGCTGAGCGCCTTTTCAGGTGTCTGCTGCTGTATACCTTCTTTATTTATTTAATTATTTTTATTTTTTATTTTAAAGTTGTGAGATACAATTCAGGGTTAGATATGCAAATGTTGATTATGTAGGTGCCCTTGTTGATGAAGTATGCCCCTCCATCCCCTGGCAGTTTCCCTCAGCTATCAATCCCACCTCCCCCCCTGGCAGTTTCCCACTACTGCCAATCCTTTTCTTATAGTATTATGATAATTGTTCAAGGTCTGCTTATGATTGAGAACATATGGTGCTTTGTTCTTTGTTTCTGTGTTAGATCACTGAGTATGATACACTCTAAATCCATCCAAGTTGCTGTGAAGTCCATATGTTTGTTCTTTATGACTGCCTAGCACACTATTCCATTATATATATCTGTATATCTTCTTTTGAGAAGTATCTATTCATGTCTTTTGCTCACTTTTAAATGGAGCTGTTTTTTTCACTTCGGTATGTTTGAGTTCCTTGTATATCCCAGATGTTAGACTTCTGTCAGATGTTCAGTTGGCAATTTTTTTTTCGATTCTGTGGGTTCTCTTGATGGTTTCTTTTGCTTTGCAGAAGATTTTCAGTTTGATGAGGTCCCATTTCTCTATCTTATTTCTTATGGCATGAACATCCGAGTTTTTGATCAAGAATCGGTTGCCTATTCCAATTTCTGTAAGAGTGTCTCCTGCATTTTCCGAGATTCTTATAGTTTGAGGTTTTACGTTTAGGTCTTTGATCCATCTAGAGTTGATATTTCTGTATGGTAATAGGTAGGGGTCCTGTTTCAATTTTCTGCATGTAGTCATCCAGTTATCCCAGCACCATTTACTGAATAGGTACTCCTCTCTCCAGTGGTTGTTGGTGGAGGCTTTGTCAAAGATGAGTTGGTTGAGAAACTGATTTTCTGTTTCCAGGATCTCTATCTTGTTCCATTGGTCCATTTGCCTGTTCTTGTGTTAACACCAAGCTGTTTCGATTGTAGTCTTCTTCTAAAACTTCCATAAACTTCTAGCTTAAAATCTGAAAGTGTGATATCTTCAGCTTTGTCTCTCTTGCTAATGGTTGTTTTGGTTATTTGTGGTTGTTTATGTTTTCATATGAATGTTTATGTTTTTATTTCCAGAACTGAGAAGAATGATGTAAGTAATTTAAAGGGTACTGCATTGAATCTGTAGATTGTCTTTGGAACGATGAACATCTTAACAATGTTGATTCTTCCTATCCATGATCATGGAATACTTTTTCCATTTATTTGTGTCTTCTTGCATTTCTTTGAGCAGGGTTTTGTAGCTTTCATTGTTAAGTTCTTTCATATATCTGGTTAGGAAGATGTCAAGGTATTTCAATTTTTTGTGTGTATTGTGAATGAGATTGTGCTTTTTATTTGGTCTATTTGTTGTTGGTGTATAAGAATGAGACTGTTTTTTACACATTTATTTTGTACTCCGAGACTTTGTCAAAGTCCTTTATCAGTGCAAGGAGGTTTTCTATATATTCTGTTGGATTTTTGAGGCATAGGATCATATTGTCAGCAAAGAGGAATAACTTAACTTCTTCTTTTCCTATTTGGATAACCCAGATTTCCTTCTCTTGTCTAATTGCTCAAGGTAGGATTTCCAACACAATGTTGAACAGGAGTGATGAGAGTGGGTAGCCTTGTCTTGTTCTGGTTTTCATGGGAAATGTTTTCAGTTTCTGTCCATTTAGCAATATGCTGGCTGTGGGTTTTTCCTATGTGAAGTATGTTCCTCCTATGCCTGGGTGTTCAAGGGTTTTATCAAGAAGAGATGCTGGATTTTATCAAAATCTTTTTCTGCATCTAATGATATAATCATGTGTTTTTTTGTTTTTACATCTGTTGATGTATTTAATTACATTTATGGTCTTGAAGATGTAGAACAATGCCTGCAATCCTCAGTTGAAGCTTACTTGGTTATGGTGGATTATTTTTGAGATCTGTTATTGGAAGTGATTTGCTAGACTTGTTGAAAACTTGTGCATCTATATTCATCAGGGTTATGGGCCTGTAGTTCTCTTTCTTTGTGAATCTTTATCAAGTTTTGGTATCAGTGTGATGTTAGCTTTGCATAATGATATGGGTAGAATTCCATCTTTCTCAATTGTCTGGAATACTTTCAGTAGGACTGGTATCAACTTCTCCTTGTATGTTTTGTAGAATTCCGCTGGAAAGCTGTCTGGTTCAAGGCTTTCTTTTTGTAGGTAGTTTTCTTATGACAGAGTTAATTTTCTAGGTTGTTATTGGTTTATTTAGTGTTTCCATATCTTCTTGTTTCAACTGTGGGAATTTGTGTGATATTAGAAAGTCCTCCACTTCATTTAGGTTATCAAGTTTGTTTCTACACAGGCGTTCATAGTAATCTCTGATAATCTTTTGCATTTTTTCAGAGTCAGTTGTGATTTGATCCAGATTGTGTTTATTTAGGCTTTTTCACTCTTTTTCTTGGTCACTCTGACAAGTTGTTCATTAATCTTATTTATTATTTCAAGGAAGCAGCTTTTTGTTTTGTTGAGTTTTTTCTATGATATTTTGTCTTCTATGTCCTATATTTGGGCTTTTACTTGATAATCTGGATTCTTTTGCTAAAGTTAGGGTTTTAGTGGTCTTGTTTTTCCAGTTGCCTTAGGTGATTTGTTAGGTTGTTAACACATGACCTTTCCATTTTCTTATATTTCCCTCTTAGAAGTGCTGCCATGGCATCCCAGAGGTTTTGGTTAAATGTTTCTTTATAGTCATTTGTTTTTAGGAATCTTTTAATTTTTGTTTTGATTTCTGTGTTTAGACAATAATAGTTCAGCATTATGCTATTTAGTGTCCATGTTTTTGCGGGTTTTGGCACAATTTTGTTGGTGTTGTTATTTGTTTTTATTCCACTGTGGTCTGAGAAGATGCATGGTGGTATTTCAATCTTATGAAATTTGTTTATGCATGATTTATGGCTGAGAATCTCATCGATATTGGAATACATTCCCTGTGGCGATAAGTAGGATGTATATTCTGTGATTGTTGGTCACAGTGTTCTGTAGGTATATAGGAAGTTCATTTGGTCAAGTATCAGGTTGAGGTTTTGGATCTCTTTGTTGATTTTTTGCCCTAATGATCTATCTAGGGTTGTTAGTGAGGTATTTAAGTTCCCAGCTATAATCGCATTAGAGTCAATATTTTTTTTAGTTTATCTTTTTGTCTGTGGAATGAAATCTAAGTGAAAATTATAAAGTTATACATATAAGTTAAAAGAGAAAATAAATCTTATATGATCTCTTCTGAGATTGAGCTTCAAAAGTATTTATCCATTTTAGAGGTTTTCCCAAAACTATCTTGATAGTGAAATTAAAGAATCAACTATGTAACATAATAACGTATCTTTATTTTTAAAAATAAATATTTTCTGTAGCTGCAGAACAGTATTCTTGTATCTTTAAGGTAATAAAATAATAATTATTTTAACTTTAATTAATATAAACATATTCTATGTAAGTTAAATATACAGTAATTTTATTTAGTTAAATGCATTCTAATATTCAGTTAGGTAATTTCATGATTAGGCATTTTTATTCTTTATATCACAGGTACTTATATATACATGAGTTCATACAAAATTTTGTTTTATTTTTATGCTGAATCACTTTGGCACTTTGCAATAAAGGAAATTGTGAATTAATTGTCACAGAATTTATTCTAAATATTTAAAACAATTAGGTATTAACAATATGTTGCTAATTATAATCTTTGATAAAATCATGTTTAATATTGATAGATCTTGGGGGTAAGAAAAATTATTCCAATTTTTAGATATTCTAAGCAATACTAGGAAAAATATACAACTGAAGTAAGGCAATCCTGAATTTGAATCTCATCAGAATCATATACTGATCCCTCTGGCATTTTCCATTGTACCCAAGTGTCCAGAGACCTAGACTATCAAACGTCTCCTGAGGGCACATGATTTAACGAAAATTTCTTAGATTGCTATGTGGATTAGATGATTTAATGTATTCAAAAACACTTCAATGACTCATATGTAACAGGGCTTCCATTTATTTTAGTGAATAAAGATAGCTGCAAACATTATATACGCATTATAAAGGCTTACATATGTTATACACACACACACTCTAAAAAATCCTTAGACATGTAGTACAATTCTTGTCTATATATCTATATGTAGTACAATTCGTATCTATGTATATATCATATCTATATATCTATTGGATCTATATATATAGTTAATATAGCCAATTGATATACAGACATACAGATGTACAGACTTTCAATATCTACATGTTTTTGAAATTAAGATACTGAGACCGTCTTTCACTTTTTCTTAGGAAAATAACAACAATATGTTTACTTGCAATTATGCATATCATGATTTTGTTGATTACAAGAAATTCAGGATAAACAAGGGATCAAACAAATTCATTTTATTTCCATGTTTTGCAGAGTGTTTATGCTGGTAAATTTACAAGTAACACAGACCCTGTTCATTCAGAACAAATCTTACATGTTTTCTATTTAAAATATTTATTTATATGTGTTTAGTTTTTATTGATACATAATTGTACATAATCATGGTGACATTTTGATATGTGAATACATTGTGTAATGATGCATTCAGGGTATTTAAGATATCTATCACATTAAACAGTTATCATTCTCTGTGTTGCGAATATTTTTACTCTTTTAGCTATTTTGAAATATAAAATAAGTTATTGTTAACAATAGTCCTTCTAGCGTACTATCAAATGCTATAACCTATTTCTTCTATATAACTCTATCTTTGTACTCATTAACCAATCTTTTGTCATCTTCCTCACTTCCTTCCCAGCCTCTGGTAATTATTATTCTGTTCACCTTTGTGAGACCAACTTTTTTAGCTTCCGCACAAATGAAAACATGAACTGTTTATCTTCTGTGCCTGTTGTTTTCATTTAACATAATGACCATCAGTTCCATATCTACATCTATCTTTTTGCAAATGACAGGATTTCTTCTTTATATGGTTAAATAATATTAATATTTATGTAATATGTATTTATCTAATCATCCAATAATGGGCACTGATGTTGATTCCATATCTTGGCTGTTGTGAATAGTGCTGAAATAAACATTGTAGTGCAGGCATTCCTTTGATATCTGATTTTCTTTCTCTTGGATAAATATTCACTAGTGGAATTACTGGATTATGTATAGTTCCATTTTTAGTTTTTTGAGAACCTTCCATACCATTTTTATAATGCAGAGAGAAATTGGAACAACAAAAACAAAACAAAACTCAAGCCAAGTGTGGTGATACAAGCCTGTAATTCTAGCTGCTGGGAAGGTTGAGGCAGAAGAATCACTTGAGTTCAGGAGTTCAAGACCCAGGGATCTACAAGGAACTCAAACGCACCGAAGGGGAAAAAAAAACAAACAGCCCCTTTAAAAAGTGGGCAAAAGACATGAATCTTCTCAAAAGAAGATACACGGGCAGCCAATAGACACATGAAAAAGTGCTCAACCTCACTAATCATCAGAAAAATGCAAATCAAAACCACATTGAGATACCACCTAACCCCTGTAAGAATGGTCACCACTTAACCCCTGTAAGAATAGTCATAATTAATAAAACAAACAACAACAGATACTGGAAAGAATGTGGAGAAAAAAGAATGCTTCTACACTTCTGGTGAGAATGCAAACTTGTACAACCTCTCTGGAAAACAGTCTGGAGATTTCTGAAAGAACTAGAAATTGACTGTCCATACGACCCAGCAATTCCCCTGTCGGGAATATACACGGAGGAATTCAAATTATTCTACAAAGAAGATACCTGCACACGAATGTTTATTACAGCTCTATTCACAGTAGCAAAAACATGGAACCAACCATGTTGCCCATCAAAGATGGACTGGATTTTAAAAATGTGGTTCATATACACAATAGAATATTATGCAGCTATAAAGAATGACAAATATATGAATTTTGCAGCAACCTGGATGGATTTGGAGTCGATCATACTCAGTGATTTATCACAGAAACAAAGAATAGTGTTCCATATGTTCTCACTCATAAGAGGACCTTGAACAATTATAATGCTATAAGAAAGTGAATGGGAAACTGTTGATGGTGGGGGTGGAATTTGGCAGTTGAGGGAAATGCTAGGGCAGGGAGGGGCATACCTTATTAACAGGGGTACTTGCATGATCAATGATTGTATACCTAACCCTGATTTGTATCCCACATCTTTACATAAAAAGTGGGAAACATAGACATCATCTCTATTTTCTAAAGTTGTTTTTATTTTTATTTATTTATTTTTTAAAGCAGGATTTATTGAAAGGACAAAAAAATCTCCCAGAGCAGAAGGGAGACCTGAGAGGGTTGCCATTAACGCCATTTAAAAAAGCTTTTAATTACGTCTATTCACTTTATTTCCAGAAGTTTGAATAGCCTCAAGACCTTGACATATTAGCCAGATTATCCCCCTATATAGAGGTTCATAATTTGCCTAGGAGCAGTGCGATAATGAAGCACTACTGCAGAAAGAATGTGGAAGTTTCTTAAAAAGGAGATCATTGGGCAACCCCTCAGATCCCCTCCCACTCTGGGAGACTTTCTGTCCTCTCAATAAATCCTGCTTTGAAAAAAAAAAAAAAGGAGGTCATTAGTGGGGATTTTGGATTCTTCCAACATGTAAAACCACAAACTTTCAGTAAAGTTTATTAAAGACAAAAAATTAGAGACTTTTTTCAGTGGTGTGTCTTTATCTAATTAGCTCAATTTAATCATTCATTTATAACCTAACGTCCCTGGAAATAATTGCTCACAGGCAATCACTTCTCCCACTATTCTAAGATCTTTCATTTCACCATGTAATTCTTGTTTTTATCAAAAGAGTATATGTCAGTGTTACTTCTGCTATTTTAATCACCTATGATTGTGTTGACATAGAGCAAAATAGCTCATGCAAGAACCTCTTTTATTGATTGTATTTAATATTGTATTAACTCATGAAATAAAACAAAAATTAGAATCTCTGTACTTGAATGTCCCCTCTCTTTCTCATTTCATCTTTTTGCCTCTCCCTTCTCACCTTGATTATTATTGCATTCTTTCTTATCCAATCAATGTGACTTCAGATCCCGTGATATTCACCACCGGGTCTACTCAAAAACTCAAAGCATTGATGTATTCTGATTAAAGTCTCAGTCCTGTTTAACTCATGAATCTCAGCATATAGCTTTGACTTGACTTGGTTGTCACACAATACACATCACAGTGTGTTCTGAAAAGTCACAGAAAGTGCTCAGTCTTTAGCTCTTAACCTTGGGAATGGCCCTGTGTATGTCTTCACTTTATGAGGTTAGCTGATGGTAAGAAGATTCCAAATTACCTAAGCAGACAGAGTAACCGCCTAACTGGAGAGAAAGCAGGAAATCAATCCCTCTTTGTATGGTTTCATGACAATGGCTCTTAAACATTTAAAGGTTCTCTGCAGCAATAGACCTTGTGATTTGGATCATGGTAGCTTTGTGTACTTTGCTTTGTGTACTTTTGTATCACAAGTCAGTCACATTCAAATGTACTATCCATTTTAAGATTTGCAAATGCTGATTGATTATTGTAAAATAAAGTAAATATGGTAAACAGCTTATGGAGGAAAGACATCATCTGCCTGTGGGATCTAAGGCAGTCAGAGTTTCATCCCTTCTACATATGGAAGCAGTATACAAATACAAACACAGGCAGGTTTCCCTGTTTATAATAAAGTTGCATGTATCAGGGGCTGGTACAATAATGTAAAATTGTTTACATAAAAATTTTATTTATTTTTCCTGGTTTTTAAAATTAAATTAGATAAAAGGGACAAAACAATTTGTCATTTTTTAAATAGAATTGGCTTTCTAAATAAAGACTCGTCAAAATTAGTTAAAAGAATTGAGTAATTATTGATTCATTGAATCAACTAAGCACAATGTTTATATAATGATGTTAGTTTCAAACATAGGTAGTGGGAAAAACATAGGTTTTTAAAATATTTCTATGAGGCATTTTATCAATAGAGTAAAATATTTTTCTTCCTTTTATTCATTAGTTTATAATTTTCTTTCAAATAAACTTTGTGTCATGTGCTTACCTGAAAGTATCTGTAAAATACATAAATCTGAAGTAAAATTCATTTTAGAGATTAAAAATATAGAGAGATGAAATTAAATGAGTTTATATGAATATCAACTCACTAAAGCCCTAATTACATTAACTCTTACCATAGAAGCATTGATGTTGCAGAAAGGGAGAAGATAAAATATGTTCATAAGATCTGTTGTGGAATTTCCTTTCTAATTTTAGAAATAAACTCAAAAATATGAAACATAATATTTTTGAATTTATTAATAATTAACTTTATGGCTTACAGATTTAACAGTTAAAATTTTTTAATAATGGCAGAAAGAAGAGTCACAAATAACAGTCATAGTTCTTCCCTGGAGTTCCATAAAACCCCACATATACTACACAAGCATAAATATAATCACATTCATCTATGCAAGTTTAGCCAATAACAAAACTATATCTGTTTGACTCTGTATCTCAGTATTTATATAACTTCTAGTAAATCATAGAATACTGAATTTTGATAAGGATACTATTTTCTTGTGGAAACACATTCTAATACTTTAATTTTGGCTATCATATTAAAAATTAAACAATACAGAGGCAATATTTTTCATGGTTTTGCTTTCTGTATAAGCTATCATCTTCACTTTACAAGTTTGGGATAGCAAAATAAAATTTTCATGAATGTTGTACATCTTAGGCATCTTTCTTATTTATACCCGCGCTTAGAAAAGGCAAGCTTTTATTTAAGGATACCTCTTAGGCAGATATTTTAATTATTAAATAAACTGCATACTCCACAAAACTAGTCCTATATACACACTCAATCGCTATAAGACAGGATTTGAAATAGGATTTTTTTTTCTCTTGGTTTTATATATTTTTGTTTATTTATTTATTTTTGGTCTTTCAGAATTTTGACCTCGTCCTTAAAGCTGGGGAGAAAGGAGACAAACACTTCATATACTATTGGGGAGAGGCAGAAAGAGAGAGCTCACTATTCTTAAGATCTCACTAAGAAGTGACCACATGAGTTCCTTATTTTTGCACATATAAAAAGACAAAGAAAGCTAAAAATTCACTAAAATCTAGGTCTATATAAAGAATGCTGTTATTGTTAATCCAGAATTAATGTCTTTAATATATTTGCAAAAAAAAAAAAAAAAAAAAGGAAAACTCATCTATCTCCGACCCTACCTGGATACTGCTGAATTAAGCATTACACAGATTGTATGTACTGTTATATGTACTTAGACCCATAGTAGAGCACTCCGGAACTTTGGAAAACCCATACAAACTGTCAGGAACTTGGTGGGGGGGGGGAAGACTTTGTCTGCATTTCACCTCCTTCTTCAAAGAACTCACAACAAAGGAACCTAATTTTACTATGTTCCCTGGTAGAGTTGCTGATGGCTCAGAGAGCACACAACTAATGAAGTGAAAAAAGTATTTCCAGTTATTCTGCCGCCCTCTCACCCTTCCTCAGAGCATGGTGTTTTCATAGTCAATGGGACACAAATGTGAGATGATACAACTAGGGAAGCAGTAACTGTATCTCTTTGTCTACCTCCCACTCCAAGTCATGAGCCAGGCCTGACCTGGAGGATGAGAGGATGTACAATTAAATGCAAGACTAGTTTTGGTTTAGATTGGACTGTTGTTTCAGATATCTGAACATGAAACTTTTATATCTGAACATGAAATTTAAAAGTTTCTAGAAGACTATATAATGTGGAGGATACATAGACAAGGGATGTGAAAGGGAATTCTGACATCCTTGGGAAAAAAGTGGTAGAAGACATAATTATTGGACTGTTTGTCAGCGAATCCCACACCTTTAGTTAACCGCTTCTGCCTATCATTCATTAGGTTTCAGAAAAACTCCTCTATTCAGAACACAGAAGGCAGGAACAGAGATTCAACAATATCCATATGATGAATGTGGGACTTTGTCCTCAAAGCAATCATTTACCTATCATCTTTTTCTTGTGAAAAATTCAATAACCTAATATTGTTTGTGGAGGATATAAAAAATCATAAAAATATTTATGTAGGCATAAATATGGATGTGTACACTACTATTATCATGTAGGACTAAAGTATTAACTACAGCATAAAAAATACTAGCTATCTCCAGATATCCTTTTGCACTCTCACAGAAGATTCTTGAAAAACAAGAATTATAAATCTGAATAACCAAGGACAATTATCAGTACATCACAGAATGTCAGATATAATAAGCTAATACGAAGAAAAGGTCTAATATTTCTAAGAAAGTGCCTTTCAACGAAGCCACGGGTCTTGATGAACTCATATAATGAGGATATAAAAAAATGATGGTTGAGGGAGGGAACATTATTGGTAAAGAAGAACAATGGACAGAAGATTTTAGATTAATTCAGATTTGATGATAATTTATTATAGTTTATAGATTCTGTAATAGTTTATATTTTTATATTTATTTTTACCATGTCTCATGATCATAAAGATACATGCAGGAAAAATAATTTGATCTACTGAACTAGACATAAGAGATTTCTATGAATTATGAGAGGAATTTACTTAATCTACTAGACGATACCATAAATAAACAAAAAGTATAATAAACAGCATACACAGTGGTATGGTGCCAACTGTTACAAATTCAGCTCAATACTAAACTAGTAATAGTGAACAGTACATAATTATTACAAAATTAAAGAGGACACATGATTTGCAAAGAAGAACAAAAGACTGTCAATATTTTAAGGTAATATTCCAAAGTATCTATAATAATTTTGTCTACTTAAATAATAAGCAATTTATTAGTGCATATAATAGGCTAACAATGTACCTTTTAAATATTCACTTAAATAGTATTAGAATATAACATTTTTAGCCGGGCTCGGTTGCTCAGCCTGTAATCCCGCGCCTTGGGAGGCTGAGGTGAGTGGATTGCCTGAGCCTGGGGGTTCGAGGCCCGCCTGGGCAACCTGGTGAGACCTCATCTCTACAATAAATAAAAAATAAATTGGCCAGGCGTGGTAGCACACGCCTGTAGCTCCAGCTACTTGGAAGGCTGAGGCGGAAAAATCGCTGGAGCCCAGCAGATTGAGGCTGCGGTGGCTGGGAGCGGCCACTGCACTCCAGTCTGGGCGACAGAGTGAGACTCCAACTCAAAAAAAAAAAAAGAATATAACATTTTTAAAAAACAAGCATAACAGAAGCCCTCTAAAATTTTCAAGGTGATTATAAAAGTTGAATAAACTTATAAGATGTCCAATAACAATGGGACCTACAAATTTATGCTCAGAATATATAAGAATGATACTAAGAAAACTACTAAGGAAAAAAAAATTGGAAAAAAGTGCAAAATAAATGAACCAGAATTTTGTTGGTAAAAAGCATATTGTGATTTACAATAATACAAATTAAGCTGTACCCTAAAACCCAGAAAATGCTGTACTAGATTTATGTCTTAGAGAATCTCTCCCTCATTTATAAAATAACACATTTTTAGTCAATGAAAATTATTTGAGTTTTACCTTGCATCAGGAGTGGATAGAGAAATTAAAAATACAGCAGTGAAAAAAACATAGTTCTCTACTTTCATGGAGCTTAAATTCTAGTGGAAATAATAAATATTAAACTAACTAAATAAAATATTGCAGATGTTGATAAGAACAATAAAGCAGTCAAGATTAATAAGTAAGGGAGTTTGACCTGAAAAGTTTTCCCTAGAAACGACAATTTGAGAAAGGATCTGAATGAAGTGAAGAAGGCAATTCTGCATATTTGGAGATAAGGATTCCAAGCAGAGGAACCATCATATGCAAAGAACCTGGGGCATAGTCACCTGAAGAGTTTGCAGAGTAGTGTCAGAAATTTTAATAGCAGCTGGTTTTCTAAAAAAATTAAAAATGAAAATATCCTTAATTTACATCAATAGTATGAATATATTATCCTATATTTGCATAAAATATAAAATAATGAAAATAAATCTGATAAATATAAAAAATACAAAATAATGGTCTGATTCCCTTTTAAATATTTGACTGCTGACAGCTTTTAGTTTCTACTTCTTTCTCTTCTCTCTGTTTCATATCTGTGCAAACCAATACAAAGGACGAGTGCTTCCTTCTATGGTGCCAGTGGGAAGCTCTGTATCATGCGAACCTAGCTCAGCTTTAGGAATACTCACTTTATACTCATCCTCTAGCTACAATAATAGACAAAGCCAGTTCTCCTTCCTTGTTCTTTCAACCCATTTTCATTCTCCTGGTAACTACCTTGCTCTTCCAGAAAGCCTTATAATACGATTATAAATCTTTTCATACCCTGCAAATGTCTGTGTGGTGCCACAACATCTGAGCTGAATTTTAGATGGAAAGTTCCACCATATCTCCATGTGGTGATCGCAAGACAATTGCCACAGAGAAGCATATGAAATAGATGTTTACCACTACTACTGGCCTGTCTTCTCGCATTGACCTGCTTACTGGCTATGTTATCTGCTATTTAGAATATTCTTTGAGTTATATTGCCTCATAACTGCCTGATTTGGCCTGTTTTTTAACCTGGAGAGAATAAATGGTGCTTCCTGGTGGACTAATTTCCATATTTAATATTATCAAAGTTACTGACTCCATTCAATCAACAGCTAGCAAATATTTTACAGGCACAGATTTGACTAATATGTTCTGTTCACGGCCTATTTCAATAGTCTCTTACCTGTAGTGTGCCTTCACTTTCAAAGAGACATAGTATACCTTTCTGAGATTAAATTCATTTGGTATACACAGGGCATCCAAATACTCACGAAAGAAGCTCAGAAAAATGAGCCACTACCACACATACAGTACCAGGTCTATGACCTCAGTACAATTTCTGGGCATTACTTAGCCAGTCAATGGGTACTTAATTCCTAACAATGTTAAGATACAGCTATTAAGCTTCTCAGCACCCAACAGGTTAAAATGAACTCAATGTTTTTTAGGCCTTTTGAGATTTAAAGGAAACACATTTCACATTTAAATCTTACTTCTTCATAAATGTGTTACTTATAAATTGATCCACTTTAACTGAGGCCCCTCCAAAAAGCTCTAACATTTCTTCAAATTTCAGTACCCCCCAAAGACTTATTTATTCTACAGAATTTAGAAACCTTCTCCCATGGCTTCTAGACTCCCTGAACCACCTATCATGGTCAAAAATTGCTCATGGGCTTTTGATGCAAAAACAAACAAACAACAAAAATAAACTGTCCTTGGCAGCTGCATGGTAACTGTCATTAGAGCAGTAATTTCCAGACATGCATATGGACATTATTTAAATAGAAGCTTTAATGTTCTCTGAGCCTGGGATCTTCTGTACCCATGAACTTATTGTGATTTAGGTCATGGAACAAGCATTCCATAAGTTCAGCATGGCCATTTGCTAAAATGAAAACAGTTACAATAAGATAAAAGCAATCCTGCTCTCTAAGGCATATATCACATGCGAGCAGTAGTAGCCTTCCCTGTCCACAGTCCTTTGGCTGATGCTATGGTTCCAGATAGTCATCCCTCTGCCAGATCCCTTGGCTACCTGAGGAGTCTCTTGCAATAAACTGACTAAATTGCAAAGGGTATTTGTGAACTATATGCATAGCAACACCACACACATGTGACTGAGTCCCCAGCAGAGTTGCTGCTATTCATTATATTCCAGATCAAAGACAAGACACAAAGGTCAGCACAAGTGGCCAGATTGTGGGCATTCATTTATAGCATTGGATACCCTACCCAATAACAGCCCCATTGCACATTTTTTATAGATTTTGGGGCTATTATCAATGCTCTTATAATCTTATCCAGTCAACAATTCTTTATCTAAGTTTGCCTTATTTGGAGTAAAGAAAACAAACATTCCCCAAACTGGAATTTTCTTTTGGAGGGTGGGCCTTTTGTAGTACAGATTTTCCCCTGCAGAGTAAATGTTCTAGAAACCTATCAACATCAGTGTACCAGTTGGCATTGTTATGAGAGGTTGTCTTAGGCTTCAGTGAATATTTCTGAGATTCTTTTGTTGGCCCATTTCATGACGGGTGGTTTATGAGTGCACCTGCCCACATGGCACTGAATATTCAGCAGTTTTTAACCAAAAACAGCATGACCCTGTACTCTACCCTCCCTATTCACTCAACCTCACCCTGAGTGACTTTTTGTTTGTTTGTTTCCCTGGATGAAAAAACATCCTCAAAGGGAAATGTTTTACCTATCTGGAAAAGGCAAAACAAACAACCTCAGAAACACTAAAAGGCATCAAAATTGATGAGTTCAAAAATGGTTTTGATTTTCTTCTCTTGTCTAATTGCTCTAGCTAGGACTTCCAACACAATGTTGAACAGGAGGGACGAGAGTGGGCAGCCTTGTCTTGCTCCAGTTTTCAGGGGAAATGTTGCCAGTTTCTGTTCATTTAGCATTATGCTAGCTGTGGGTTTATTCTAGATGGCGCGTACTATTTTGAGGTGTGTTCCATCTATACCTAGGTGTTTGGAGTTTTTATCAAAAAGGGATGCTGGATTTTATCAATTTTTTTTCTGCATCTAATGAGATATCATGTGGTTCTTGTTTTTACATCTGTTGATGTATTTAATTACATTTATGGTCTTTCAGATGTTGAACCAACTCTGCATCTTAGGGATCAAGCCCACTTGGTCATGGTGGGTGATTTTTCAGTTGTGTTTTTGGATCTGATTTGCTAGAATCTTGTTGAGGATTTTTGCATCTATGTTCATAAGGGATATAGGCCTGTAGTTCTCTTTTTTTTGTTGGATCTTTACCCGGTTTGGGTATCAGTGTGATGTTAGCCTTGTAAAGTGATTTGGGGAGAATTCTATCTTTCTCAACTGCCTGGAATACTTTCAATAGGATTGGTAACAGCTCTTCTTTGTATGTTTTATAGAATTCAGCTCAAAAGCAGTCTGGTTCAGGGCTTTTTTTTTTTTTTTGGTAGGTAGTTTTCTTATGATGGAGTCAATTTCCTGGGTAGTCATTGGTCTATTTAGTGTCTCAATGCCTTCTTGTTTCACTCTGGGGAGGTTGTGTGATGTTAAAGGTCCTCAATTTCATTTTTGCAGTTCTATTCACAATAGCAAAAACATGGAACAACCATGCTGTCCATTGAAGCTGGACTGGATAAAAAAAAA